>JAXQQM020070252.1:0-11211 GCA_034641835.2 Pinus albicaulis | reverse complement strand
TACAACATAGTAGGGGAGTGGTTGTGCCAACAATCTCATCATCTCTTGGGCTATGCATCTAGCCAAATGCTGATATACATCCATCAGAAATCCCTCCCAAGTGGACTCTTCCATCAATGAAGAATATGCATGAAAATGCATGAAAGAAAAACCCAAAAATTTTGCATGTAGATTCCTCTTCTTGTGCTTGTGCAATCAAGCCAATAAATTCAAAATGTAGTGAGGAATGCTTCCTCCAATAATCCTTCATGATAATCATATACATGCCCCCAAAATACATCACTTGTGAAGTGGCTTGGAAGACACTCCAACAAGTAACTTAAGCTCTCAAGTGACAGTGTTGTTGGCCTTTGGATTAAGGCCACTGTCATCTCAAAGCTCCCATATTTGACATGAATCTTGTCAAAGACTTTGTTAGCCCCCTATAAATTTTTGCTCACAAACAAGGGGCTGTGGCTTTTGCTCCAAGCAATGCATTTCCTCCGAAACACATCATCCTTGAAGCCTCCTTATGCTTTTGGTCCTTTGATAAAACTCTCCTACTATTCGATCTACGTACATAAATTAAGCAGTTTTCCTTCTTCACTTTATTTCCTTAATGTTCCATTCCATCATCTATCTAAAAAGATCCTTTAGTGTATATGATCATTCTCCAAAGCTCGTGGCTAGTTGTTGTAAGTAATTCTCCTTTCATGACTCCATAGCCCAATGGATGGAACTTTCTTGACCTATCCCCGTAGCTGAAACATCCTGCTGTTTTTTTCCCTTTTCTCCCATTACTTTCTCATTCCATGATCTCATGACCAAATCATTTCAAACCCCTCGTGCTTATACTCTAGCCTAACATCTCATTCGAGTCAAGACATCCTTCTTGTTGTGAGTTGAGAGACCCCTCTGCTGAACTCTTAGTTAAACCGAGAGGGGGGGGGGGGGTGAATCAGTTTAACACATTCATAATCTTTTAAACTTTTTATTAAACCTTATTTACACCTTCATTTCATGTCCAACTTAATATGTGAGTAATCTTAGAATGTGAGCAGCAAGTATTAATATAATATAACAACAAACTTAATATGAGAGCAGCAGGTATTAAGCAGATGATATAAATCAGATCAACACATAAACATCATGCACAGAGACACCAGATATAAGTGGAAACCTATAAAGGGATAAAACCACATCTTATTATTGTTGTGATGCATAGGTGTTCCACCTCCTTCACCACTGCTTTTCTGTGCACCAACCTATAGGAGGCTCCTACCTCAATTTCGCAAGCCACAACTTGCAAGGAAGCACCAACTCTTTCAGCTTTCAGAAACAACCTAGAGTGAGGTCTCTAACCTCGCCGTCCATAATCATAGCGATTGTTGCACTCGATAGGGTTCAACTTCTCAATTTATCAAATCGAATGTTTGCCGATTTACCTCAGATATCAACTCTGTTCTGCAGCTTCTCTTTTTTCTCTTCTTTTCTTAATCTTCTCTGTCTTACACTTCAATACTCTGCCTTCTCTATATTTTCTCTCTCTAACCCATTGAGCTTATCAAATTGATATTATATATAGAAATTCTCACATGAATGTTTGTATTTCACAAGGAATTTGGAGTGAACAGTCATGACTCTTTGGCTTCTGTCTTCTTATTCCTTTCTCCAACTCATTTTAGAATTACTACAATATGTACAAATTTCCATGCTACAGTGGGATTTTGTCTTTTCCTTAGGATACTTGCCTTTGCATCACAAACAATAAAAAATAATTACAACATTTACATTCACATTTTTAATTACACATTTCAATTTCACTCAGCTCCTTTTCTGGATTTTGGCTTTACTGGATTTGTCTTTTCTTGCTGCTGTTAAGAACCTGTTCTGCATACTCTTTGTTCACTGTCACTTGCATATTCCCTATTTTCTGTGCTTATTCTCCTGTCCAACTCATTCCTGTACATATTCCTGTCAAACCTGTAATCTCTGTGTATCTCTGCATGCTCTTCTCTTCTTTTTCATTTTCCATAATTGCATTCAAGTTTTATGCCCAATCATTTCCCAATCCAGGCAATCTCACACTTCTCTTTAATTCCACGCTGGCAATTTATATAAACAAGTCTGGGTTATTTTAATATCTCAATTCAGAGAATTGCGATATCAATTCAATACTCCTCGACAATCTCTTATGTGTACATATGCGCTAATTCTGCATTTACAACCATTCTACGCAACATAATAGTTGACCCTCCGCGTATTAAACAATATTCACAAATTCCATGTTTCGCCACTTCACATATACAGTCATTATACATAATATATCCACACATATATTACGCTTTCTTTAATATTGTAACCATTACAACGGAGTCCAAAGATAATCGGCAATCTTTTATTAATTAGAAACCTTAGTCTTCCACCGTATGTTAATAACCCGTCAAACTTTTATAAACATCATTAATATAAACCAAATTCATTGTATATATCTCTGCCCCGGGCCCACAGTACAATCGTGAATGCATAGACCGTACCTTTGTTAACTCACGCGCCCATCCGACGGCTGTCATTGCATTGCCCGATCCAACGGATATCGCACGGGCAACTTGCACGAAAGATAACGCGCGATGGCGCGTCACATCTGGACTATCGTTCGCGCACCTTGGTTAAACTCCGGGCAAGTCCGACGCATGATCACCGTCTGATGGCCCTCTTCCAGATCAACGACCCGTGTGCATTTCGCTCGGCATCCTACGTCGATTTTTAACGCGCGATGGCGCACTTTAAGTGGTGGTATTGGAACAGTAGCCTTGCCACGTATCAGATAGTCTATGGAATCGCCCGCGTTCAGGGGAATACCGCCTACTCGCCTAAAGCGGTGCGAAGAGGGGCAACCAACCTTGTAAACCCGCTCGCGGTTTTGCTACAGTGATTGACCACGGTTGTACATCTGGTTTGCGCTCTTTCGTGTTTATTCTCGTTTATTAACTCCGGGTTTAATCTCCGGTTGAGGAATTCAATTATATATATATATTTTCGACTATGGTTCCGTTATACTCTGACGCAGAGTTCCACCATTCATAACCCTTGTGGCTATGTGTACAGTGCTCATCCCCACAGACCCTATTCACGCTGGTTCGCAGAGCTCATTACACTCTAGGTATGTACAATTTAAAAACACCATATCAACCAGAAGTCGAGTTCTTCAACTAAATACAGAGCATTTGAATATAAAGTCCAGAAATTAAATTATATTATGTGTAACGCCCGGCTGTATATAAAAAAATTCTCGGAATTTATATATATATATACATATTCTTGGAATATGTTTTCTCTCGCAATAACAAATGCAGGCTCGCTCCGCTACTCGTCACTCGCCTCTACTTTCAATGAATGTGATAACGTTCGTCTCCGTATTTGCTTTCCTCAACTCTCCGCTTTTCTCCTTTATATTCATTTCCTCTTTTGTTGCCTCCATTTTCTATCTTTGTCTCCTTGTAACTCGTTCTATCTCTCGCATCTCATACCACAACAAATGATAACATTTCAACATCCCTCTCCGGGTCCAGGAGGGCTAGATCCTAGGGCCCCAAAGTAGTTCTGATGTTGTCTCATCTTTTGGTCTTGCCAATCTGGCCAAAACATGGGAACCCCAACATAATGGCGAATCCACTGGGGACTTGAGTGCATTTCACCTTAAACATTATTAGGCACTCAAAGACCCAAGATCTCTGGTTAGATTGGCATTCTATTGATGTGGTGGACAAAATCCTACTTCAACATTCATATACATCCACCTGGCGACTCCACACTCCATAACTCTCAAAGACTCCACTGGGAAGAACCTAAAATATGGCCAAACCTCATAGAAGGATAGAACACATGGGTTGGATTTGGTTTAAGGAATTCATTGTCTTTGTCTACCACTATGTTTTGTCCTACCTTAAGCCTAATTAGGTGTACAAAGATGAGACCCACAATGAATGTGGGAAAGATCTCAAGTCTCAGTCTTCAGACCATGAGGAGACCTGTACTCCTGTGAAAAACCTGGTGGAACAAGAGCCTCATGTAGTATCCCCCACTCCTAAAGAAACTGCAAGCAATCATGAGCCTCCTGTTGCACTATCCACACCCACAAAGGTCATAGAAAGATACAAGCCTCTGGTTTTACCTCTTCTCTTCCAACCCCTTCATGCATAACTTATAAACCAATTGCCTCTTTTCGATGGAGAAAATAAAAGGACCACTGCTGAAGAACATGTTCAAAACCTTGAGGATTTACTTCAACTGTATGAAATAGAAGAAGATGATGTGTGCATGAGAATGTTTGCCTTGTCATTACAAGGAAATGTTAAGAGTTGGTTCAAAGGCCTGCCAGAGGTAAGCATTTGCAGCTTTCATCAATTTTCTCAAGTTCTCCTTGATAAGTGGGCAGCCCCAAAGAGTGCTCTCCTCATCCTAAAAGAGTATCGAATTTTGGAAAGGCAACCAGGTGAGACAGTACAAGAATTTTCAGCTAGGTTCAATAAGGTATATCATGCAATACCTTCTGACATAAAACCACCTCTAGGATGGGCCCTAGTGGATTATCCGAGTTCTTTTGACCCCGAGGTGGAATTCCATATAAGAGAAAGAGAACCTTCGAGCCTGGAGGAAATGCAGAATATAACAGTCACTGTCGAATACAACATAAAGTGCAGGGAGGAAAGATTAAAAGCAGCAAAGAAAGACCGGGCAGAGAAAATAACGCAGATCTCTTTAGAGAACAAGCTGGAAAGATTGATAGAGACTGCCAATACCCTGCTGAGCACAGAAGGGGAAGAATATGAGGCTAAAACCAGAAATGATGATTGGGAGAGACCTGCTCCTTGTCCTCAAGAAAGACAAATTAGATCACTACAAGACGGAAGCAACATGCCAAGCATATATGATGAACAAGAGTTTGAATCAGAAAATGAACTTGCAGACTATTTTGAAGAAAGACTTGCCGAGAGTCCTGAAGATTTGATGGGTGACAATGCTTGTAATTATTATTTCTCTTATTTTTATCTGTCTGATGATAATTTTTTCCAAGGGGAAACTGACCTTGCAGGGCCATCATCAGTAGATTCATGGGAGGAAGATTACAACCATCAACTTCAAGAAAATGATGAGCCAACGCAGGCCATCTATGATACTGATGAAGAAAGCATTGAAATTTATATAGTAGACGTGTAATTCATTTAATCTCCCTTCCGATTTATATCTCAATATCACATGGCTCACAGGACAGAACCCAGCAAATACAACAGAGGGGACAAGGAAGAAATGGGTGAGAAAAATCTTGAGCAGGATGAATATCCGGAGCCTTATCCTGAAAGGATTAAGGTCATCAAAGAAGCCCCCACTCAAGAATATGTTAATTTTTTCACAGAGTTCAGCCCGTGTCAGCAGAACCAGCCTGCACTACTAGAGGATAGCACTGTCGAATATAATGAGCCCTCTAACTTAGGCTGCAGTGAAGATGAGCGAGATCTTCTTTCCCACAGGCATCTTTGTCTCAATCCAGAGGAAGAAGAGGTATTCCTGGTTTATGCTCATCCACCAAATACTCCCAACCAGGAAGAGGAGGAGTGTGATTATGAAGGCCTCACTGCAGATGTAGTGATTGAAGCTGCCCGGGACACAGATAGCCTACCAGCCATGGCAGGTTTTAAAAAGGAAATTTTATATCATGTGCTGATTGGTCCTATGGCAGAATACATGGAGGCCCTGATTGGCTCAGCTCCTCAAGCATCAATCTTTTGCAAGAGCCAAGTACATCAGAATTGGTCACCACTTCTGGTGGCCTTAGTTTTGAAGATCCACATGCAAAGCATCCTACTTTCATCTCTGATGAGCAGTCAATTCTTCTTACCTTTTTTGCAAGTGCTTGACTGGCTACATTGGCATTATTGTATCACCTAGAGCATCAGAGATTTCCAGTTAGAGTAGGGTAGGTAGGAAGTCTGAAAATAAAGTCACCTCAGAGCCTAAGTTTGTTGTTTTAATTTCAAGACAAGTCCAAAGAAGCTGATGGTACTAATCTGGTTTGACTATTTTTAAATTTCGGGCTCCTTAGATTAGGTAGAGAAGCTATGAGGCCAACAGTCTAATCTGGCCTCATGGAGTAATAAGGGTAGAAGTAGAATAGGTTCATTTTCCTGTATGTAAAAATTGATGATGTAAAGAGTCTGCAAGTCCAAATGCACCCAAAAGAAGAATTTTAGGACTATAGTGTGGGTAGGTAGTTGTTTGGGAGAAATTTTACTGCTTATATGATGTCTTCATAATTTGTGGAAGCTGATCAAAGAAAGAAATGAATGAGTCAAGCACCAGGCATCTGGCCTACACCAAAGATTTACTTTCTGAATTTGACCTCTTCAGAAGAAGTTTATCCTATGTGGTTTATCACTCTAGCTCTCCTTATAAAATTTCGGCGCAAGAAAATGTGGGGCTGGGGTCGTTTCGAGCCTTAAAGGAAATCATTTCTCTAAACAAATCATCCAAGCCTCTCCTTTTGTGCTTTTTGTCCTTTGATAAAATCCTCCGACCCGATCTATGTATTTAAATCAAGCTACATTCCTTCTTTCACTTTCCACGTTCCATCCCACCATCTGCCTAAAAGATCCTTTAGTGTAGATGACTTGCCCTTTGAAAGCCTTGGCTAGTGGATGTAAGTAATTTCCTTTCATGACTCCATAGCCCAATGGATGGCACTGTCTTGGCCTATCCTCTTTGCTGAAGCCTCCTGCTGTTTTGTTTCCTTTCTCCCATTACTTTCTCAGTCTATGATCTCCTGACCAACCCAACAACCAACCAACCAAATCATTTAAACCCCTCATTTGTGCTTCATACCTAGCCTAATATCTCAATTTGAGCGTTCAAAGATATATCATTCTTACTCTTTTTGGAGAGATCCCTCTCCGGGTCCAGGAGGGCTAGATCCTAGCGCCCCAAAGAGTTTCTCCGATGTTGTCTCATTTTTGGTCTTGTCAATCCTCATTCAAACATGGGAACCCTAAAGGCATCTTCCTATCATGTTGCTACAAATGTAGTGCTCCTCCCATGAAGAAGGTGCTGCTTGGAATCCAAGATCAAAGAGAAATCCTCTTGCACTATGCTAGTGCCTCCTCTTGCTCCCGCAACATCCAAACCAAATTTGAGTAACAAGAATGTTTGCTACTCCCTTATACTTCCACCATACCCAATCTGAAATGGGAACATAATGAGTAGAAAGATAAATGCCACTCCATCATGATGCACCCATACTCTCCCCTTTGTCCATCAAATGCAATGAGTGTGGAAAGATCCTAGGACCTATGGGTTATGGATCCTCCACATTTCCGTTGGGCACATATAATCCACAAAGCTCTGCTCTTTGGTGTAAGTATCCTGCCACTTGGTATCTCTCTCACAAGAGCTACCATTGTCCCAAAAAAAATTTCTCCTTTTGCATTTCATGGGACATTGGAATGCAATCTCCTCCAGGATTCATATCTCAAACCCCAACCTCATGTGTGGTGCATGACTCATCAAGGGTGTTTGAGAATAATGGCACAGCGCAGTGAAAGTACCCTCCTCAAGACAATCAGCATGAAAAAATGTACAATCCTCCATGATAGATGAAAACTCATGCATACCTTGGAGAGATCTGGAAGAATCTTGCTGCAAGAATATCTTCCTCAAGTGTGTTGGATGCCTCTATAACTGAAGGTTGAGGCTGCTCCTCCATGAATGTAATAGCGTTGGCATGTGCCTCTGGTGGTGGGGCTCCTCCCTCCTTTGGCCAAATCTTCTTATCAAGATCTGAGAAAAATCAGCAAGAGTAGAAACCCTTGCATTCCTCCCATGGCTGAACCACCAAGTTCTTCCCTCTTTCTGTTGAACAAGTGTGAAAAGATAGAGCCTCTTGGGAGACTCTAGGTTTTGTTCCATATTCAGAAAATACTCACTTATAATTCGAATTCCAAGTGTTCTCCATGCTTCTGCTCTGCTCCTCTGTGAGAATAGGAAGTGCATGGTCCTTCCTCATCTCCTTCTTCTATTTTCTTAACCTCCTTGGAGAGGTTGTTGCTAGACCCAAAACTAATGAGATTGATCTCATCTTCTGCATCATCTCTAACCTCTTCTTCTCTGAAATTCAAACTTCACAGGCTGAGCCAAGTTCGAAGCTTTGATACCATTGTAATGTCCCAAATGGGGAAATTTTTTCTCCATCGGGAACATCTTAGAAGTTCCTATTCTCCAGCTCTGGGAGTATTAACAATCAACACTGAACTATCTCAGAGATTGACTGCAGGGGAATTTACTTGATATGTCATCTTCAAAAGGAAGAATGAGATCCAGAGGCTACCTGGCCCACTAGCAGACTCTGACAATAGAACTTGTCAAGAGCTAATAATTCCCTTCAAGGAATTTCTGCACCAGCTACCCATGAGGACGTTGTATAAGGAAGCCATTATGATAATAAGGCCATCCAATGCTGGGATTCCTTCGAATATTTTTGGTAAAAACTCCTTGCAGAATATAAGCTCAAACAAATAACCTTAAGCAGGTTATTCAGATCTCCCACCAACATGTATACCGAAACAATGCTCAATATGGGAATCTTCAGCAACATGAAAACTTTAATATGAACAATAGTGAATTAATGACTCATACAATATGAGAAGAGTAAAAATATGATGTATAATATGTAGTAGAAAATGTAATACAAATTCCTTGAGGAAAATGCCTCTCAAGGTAAGCTCAAATCAGCCTCAAAGGGAAATGTACATGCAATGAAGAAATGCACTACTACATGATCTAGCTACTCTATACTACCCAGTATCTAGGGGAAAATGATTGCAATCTAATATAAATATGATGATACAGCAATAAGAGCTCAAATAAATAAGCAGGAGAAATATCTCAACCCCAAAAAACATTATTACATCAATCCTCTAAGGGATTGGCTAAAATACATAAAACACCAAAATGTCGGAGTAGCTGGGCAGCTACTGCAGCTCAAATATGATACAACATGGAAGAGGATGGGAAGTTCTACAATAGAAGTGCAAACCTCCTCCAATGATCTCCAAAAGGAAGGGGCTGATCCCCTTATTGAAACCTGCACTCACTAGTGCACCAAATGGAACCCTTGTGCAAGCCACCTCTGAAAATAATGTTGTATGGGAAGGAGACTATGTTGGGCATGAGAGAAATACATATGGCTTGATGCAAAATCTGCAATATGAGCTTCGGAAATCTCCTTTGTTGATTTCCTAGAGAAAGAGATGGCTCCTCCTCTACAAACCAACTTCGGAAGTGAGATGATGGAAGTCCCTCACTGCAACACCAGCAACTCCAACGTTCTCTTGCTGCAAGAATAACGTAGTAGCTGCAAATGACTGCCTTGGACTCATGCCATTATGTGAGGAATATGAAGTACAATCTCCCCATGGCCTCCCATGGAAGAGAAGGGCATTCCTAAACAGGAATCCCTCTTGTGCTAAGCAGCAAAAAGTTGAAGAGAGCTTCAACTTTGAATTCTATCTTCAAAAAATGATCTCCATAATGCTCTCCTTCATCTTTTATGAAATGTGTGCATGTAACCCACTCACATTAGGGTTTCTCTCATTTGAAAATTTCCCTCCATTCCAACTACGCAATCTTCTTGAGCAAGCTCCCCCTCTTAGGGTATGTTGTTGACTTTGGTCAACCATGATCTAGTTCACTTTCCTTTGGTCCCTTTTCACACTTGGGCTGCTATCTTAAGCCACTTAAGTGACTTTTTGCACCTCAGGAGTGTTTATTAAATTTATACATGGGTCGCCTCACCCATTTTATTTATTTTATTAAAATAAAAGCAAGATTAATGTCCCAAATACTTTATTGAAAAATTTGGGACATTACATGTGGGGAAAGGGAGGACCAGGAGCTAGGGTAAAAAAGGGCTAGGGGTTTAGCGCCTGGTTACGGGCGTTGGGTCACATGATGAACGGGGCTGAGAGATTAAGGCCAAAGGGGCTTAAGGCCTTCTGTGTCAAATGAGCGGAAAAAGGTTAAAATGTGGGTTTTTAAACCTTTTTAGAAGTTCCCATAGGGTAAAAAGAGGGTTAAAACCATTATAAAGGAATTTTATTAGGTTTAAAGGTGTTTTATATGGGAAAATGAAGGGAAGAAGGAAAAAGGGGCCTTTTTAGAAAGGAATAAAGGGTTGTTAGGATAGGTGAAATAATGAGTGGAAAAAATGGGTGAGATGAGTTTATGGAATGAAGGAAAATAGCTTTAAAAATAGTTTCTTTTTGTCTTGGCAGGGTAACTTTAGAGGCTTTGAGTGAATATTTCAGTGGAGTGATTCTTTGAAAATAATGAACAGAAGGGGCTCTCAAGAACTCACAGATTTTCACAAAATTTGTTTCTTGAAAGCTAAGGAACCTATTTAGCCATCATGAGGTATAACAGAATTTACAGATGGCTAACAGTGGCTCCAATTGGGGAGGGCAGCTCCTTGGAGGTGTGAAGAACCTTAGAGATAAATATTTGGAAAGTATACCAGTGCCTTGTTCCTCGATTTTGACATTTCACTTTTCCTTTGATGAACATGCTTCTTAAAGATGATCTGCAGAATTATAACAAGATGATTTTTCTACAAAACTCTTTGCCTACACATCCTACTTTTCCTAACATTTTTTCTTCAGTGGGTGCATTTGGACTTGCAAACCCTTTCAACATCATTTTATTATTTTATTTTGAAACCATTAAACTAATCTATTTCTACCCTTATATCTCCCATGAGTTCAGTTTAAACATTTGAACTCAATAATTCTCTACTTATTCTAATTATCTATCAAGGTTAAGCTGTTTTACAGATTTTATTCTCTATCTTCTAAACCAAGAAATTTAAAACACAGTCAAATCAGGATTAGACAATCTGATTTGCTATGGGGGCTATGACATTTTGTACAAGTTGCACATAGCCTTTATTTGCAGAAAATTTAAAATGAAACTGTGAAGGCTTAAGATCTGAAATTTTCTAAGCATCCTTCCTTCTTTCTTTGGCTCAGGTTTTGATCTTTTTGGAGCCATTTCTCTTTTCTTTTCTTGGTTTATATTTTAGGCTTGTTAAAACCATTCTTTCTTTATCCTAATCTATTCTACTGATAAGCCAAGATTACATCAAGCTGAAAATCTATAAGGATCTCCCTGCTATCTGCAGTAATAGGA
>JAXQQM020070449.1:0-114694 GCA_034641835.2 Pinus albicaulis | reverse complement strand
AAAATAAAAGTAAGGTATCATGTCGTTTAAACGATTTAGCCTATTGATATAATTTATAATAACCAATATTTAATAATGTGTATATACGTAGTAACAAACAATAAAGTACATAGAAAAAATTTAATAATATAAAATTTTTATATTACTTCTAATTTTATATTAAAATAAAAATATATTTAAATAAATTAATAAATAAAATAAAATTGTAATATATATTAGTTTTATAAACAATTAATTTTATTTTACATTATATATCAATCATATTATATAAATGTTATATATTTATATTATATTTTTTTATTTATACCACTAAAATTTATATATTTTTAATTATTTTCTTCAATTAAACTATACATATAAATACAAAATTTCCTCATCCTATCCTACTGTTATCTCAGCGAGTCGATAAACGCGGGGAATCCAGAAACTGTAAACTTGGCGAGTAATCAATAAACGCGGGGAATCCATTACTGTCCATGATATATAAAAAAAAATTCTTTAAAGCATATTCCAATAGCTCTAATTTCAAAACTAAAAAGCATTGATTCACAAGAAAGATTCTGAGGAAACCTGTGTTTAACAACACTGTTTTCTAACAAAGGCCAATCCGTGGAAAAAAAAAAATAGCAAAAACTTCGACCTGAAAATTTTGAAGTGCATTTCGTTAACATCACACATATCAGGATTGAGTGGGAACGTGTATATGATACCAGTATTTAAGGATGGAAAATGCCAAAGGAACTTTGAAATTGCCAGCGGGGTTTATTTACCATATTTTTTCAGACCTCTTTGCAGTTTGGCTTCGGAATTGGGTTGTCTATATGTGTGTGTATAATTGAAGCATTTAACATTGATTCTTGAGTGTGGTATGTTGCGTGAAGAATATCCGTTGACCAAGAATTCGCATCGGCAAACCAGATCAATCGGGATGAGGTGACGAAATTTTAAGAAAGAAGGGTTTTCATTAAACAACAAGCAGGTGGACAGTTTGGCAGAAGCTCAACCGCTATCAACGATTGCCCCTCATCGCGTCTTGTCCTACTAAAATATGGATAACCCCCGCTTCCCTTGGCTGCCTTCACAGCGGTAATGGAATCTGCAGTAGATGACAGGGCAGCAACTGTAAAGCTCACCCTTCATTTTCATTTTCTCTCCACCACAGAATGCTACATATATGGCAAAATCGGAGGATTGAGTAGCTCTCGGGTTAATAATTATATTCGCATTATCCTCTATCAGGGAAGCGAAAACTTGAATCCAACAAGCTCAGCGACCATGCACGCAAACGACAGCCGCGAAGGTCAAACGACTTGACAGCAGCACGGCGCAGGGAGGTCGAACAGTGAGCGGGCACTTGTCAAATTTTTATTGGCGGTAAGAACGATGAGAACCCGCTCTCATTGGCTGAGCGAAAAATCGCAATTGCAAAGCCCATAAAGGGAACGCTTTCAGCGTAAATATTATAAAAACATCCCATCGGAAAATAATTTAAACTCAATAACTTATATACCATCACCCAGAGCATTAATTTCTACGTAATTACGTGAATAAACACAAGCATCCATCATAACATTAAATATTACATCTCATTGGAAAATAATCCAAATTCAACAACTTATATAACATCATCCACGGCATTAATTTGTACGTGACTAGGTAACTCGACACGACCGCTAACGAATACAAGACAAGTTACGTGTAGGGACGGACAAGTAGCGCCTATCGAGAATAACATGTGGTGGCCCAAACACCTGTGGTTAGACTTCACAACTATAAATTAAAAGAGAAAAAATTAATTGTTTTATAATATGTACGTAGCTTTTCCGTAAAAAAATTGAATTTTTTTTGTTTTTTATTACTTTTATAGTTAGTCACACCTTCTCAGGTTGAAATTCAAAACTAGACAACGCTTAGACTTTAAGAGTTTTGACAAGTTGTAATGTCCAGTTTGACTGTAGTAAATATGAGTTTTGACAATTATGATGTCCATCCTGACTGTAGTAAATATGTTCAAATTCCATCTCAGTTTTCTTCTACTAATCAACTCGAAAGGTATTTATCCATTTTCTCTTTTAACTTACAACCATCAAAAGAGCACACAGTTAATTTTAGATTTGACAAGCACTTAATGAAATAAATATAAATATAACTAATATTTATTACCTAAATTTTGGTTTTTTAAATTTCAATTAAATGAAATTTGTATTTGCAAACGCACGTGTCTTAGCTATATGAAAATTTTAAAACTTTAATTTAATGAAAATTGTAATTACAAATACGTGTATTTTCTGAACGATTTTTTCCATAAATTTCAAATGTTAATACCATTGAAACAAAATAGGAAGTTGAGAAGGTATAGAATCTGTTCAATTGCATGGATTTTTTTTCTAAATTTCAACTCTACATTTAAATTGTTGTTTTTTTAATAAAAATAACATTTTAAAGAAAAAATTTAAAATTTCATGATCGTTTTTAATTTTCTGGTTTCACCATTTTTATTTACGTTTTTACTATCTCATAAATATTAACATACAAATATTCAAAAGATCTAGAGTCTCCAAATAAAATAGTCTTTACATATATTTACATGATAAACAAAAATAAATATAAATATATTTTATTAAAAATATAAATACATTTTAATTTTTATTTTTATTTTTAAAATATAAATACATAACATTTAATAATAAAATATAAATATGCATTGTTTCTAAGTATTAGATGGATAGTAAAAATGTAACCTACACAAAATACACTGAATTTTTTTTAGTAATGATGATGATGGTTATACTTTCAAAGAAAGTCTTAACACTTGAACTAATGGGTGCATTGAGGAATGTTGCTCCTTGGACTTAGCTTCACTAAACTAATTTCTTCTTCCAAGCAAAAGCACACTACAAAATAACATAACAAATTGCTTTTTAAACCAACCATCAACAAAGCATCAATTTCTTGACATTAACATCCTCAAAAAACTTATATGCAAAAAATCAGGACTAAGTTTGCCAACTACAGTTTGGTTAGAGCATATAGCAATCTTTATTAGTGTAACTATTTTGTAATATTTTTGAGATACATTTGTAAAAATCCAGATCTGAAAAGCTTAGGTGAAAGTGCAGTTTTATAGTTGGCCACTAGTTTAAACTTTCAGCTTCACCAGTTGAATTTTCGAGAACTAGAGTTCAACAAAAGAATCAGTGAAAATTGTATTTTTTTTTTTAATTTTGTGGAATAACAAAAAAAAGGTAATATTTCATGAGGAAAGAAAAAAAAAAAAAACTATTTACAAATTAAAATTTTTCTATAAAATGTGATGAATTTCCATAATTAAGAATAATATAAATATGTTCTAATATATATATATATGTTTAACTCATATACTAATTTTCTTTTAATTCATAATAATAATAATAATATAAAATAAATTTATAATTTACTTAATTTTTATGATTTTTCTTAATATTAGCAATATAAAATGTATGATAGAGTAAATATTTATTTGTCAAATTTAGCTTGGGTAGAATAGTTGTTATCCACCCTTCTCTAGTTAGGGTGAGGCCTCATCATAAGAAAATACTCTGGAGTATCTCATGTTTTCATTCGAAACATTATATATATATATAGATACTTCTCATGAATTGAGAAGAATCAAGAGTTAAGATTTTTCTACAAGTTAGTTATTCTCTTTTAACTAATTCTTTTAAAATTAATTCATTAAAAAAAAGTGATATCATGTATTATATTAAACATGTGTCTTAATAACCAGTAATATTGGCCCGTATTGGGCCTCGTAGCTCTAGCAAATAAAAAAAACATTAAAATTATTGGAGACTCTAAATATGTAATTGATTGGCTATGTAGACATCCACACATGGATGTTGTAAATCTATCAACATGGAAAAGCATATTAGTAAAGCATATTAATAAACACAAAAACAAATTTTCAAAACATCGATTTTAACACTGGAACTAATGGGTGCATTGAGGAATGTTGCTCCCTGGACTTAGCTTCACTAAACTAATTTCTTCTTCCAAGCAAAAGCACACTACAAAATAACATAACAAGTTGCTTTTTAAACCAATCATCAACAAAGCATCAATTTCTTTTGACATTAACATCCTCATAAAACTTATATGCAAAAAATCAGGACTAACTTTGCCAACTACAGTTTGGTTAGAGCATATAGCAATCTTTATTAGTGTAACTATTTTGTAATATTTTTGAGATACATTTGTAAAAATCTAGATCTGAAAAGCTTAGGTGAAAGTGCAGTTTTATAGTTGGCCACTAGTTTAAACTTTCAGCTTCACCAGTTGAATTTTGGAGAACTAGAGTTCAGCAAAAGAATCAGTGAAAATTGTATTTTTTTTTAATTATGTGGAATAACAAAAAAAAGGTAATATTTCATGAGGAAAGAAAAAAAAAACTATTTACAAATTAAATTTTTTTTATAAAATGTGGTGAATCTCCATAATTAAGAATAATATAAATATGTTTTAAAATATATATATGTTTAACTCATATACTAATTTTCTTTTAATTCATAATAATAATAATAATAATGTGACAGCCTCATTTAGAGCTAATTAGCATGAATTTAGTTAAAAGACAATTTATTTATTTTAATATATGTTTACTTTTATTTTGTAAAAGAAACTCAACAAGAAATACATTTGGTTACTGATTTGGAAAAAGGAAATGAATCTCTTAAACTCTGGTAAAGTGTCTAAGAATAGAAGTTGGTTACTTGGGAACAGTTAGAGGACAGTTACCTAACCTCCAGGGATAAAAGGAAATCCCAGGGGAGGGTTAGGGGTTCTGTGTTTTTTCCTCTGGAAAGAGAAAGGTGAAGTATTCTCTAGAGCTGTGGAGAAGGACAGTTGAGAATAGCTTCTGCAACCTTGTATCCAGATTGTCTGTCTGTGGCTGGATTGGCCGTCCAGAGGCCACAACAGGTTTCCGCTGTTCCCGTGGTGCCGACTGAAGTTCTGGAGCTAGGGGGCAAGCGGAGGACGTGATTGCCTCCCTTGAATGGTTGGGAGGACCACAGTTTTTAGAGCAACAGTTTCCTACAGATAAGTATTCTAGAAGGACTTAATTTGAATGTTAATAGATAAAATAAGATAGTTTAGACTGTTATACTTTACTAAAAGTTACAGGGAATAGTCTGTGTCAGTAGAAACTGCTTATGAATGCGATATGAGTTAGGAATTAATGTATAACCGAATAGACTGTGAGATTTAATTTATTCTGCTACAGTAAATAGTTTGTGCCAAGCTTCGTATTACAATGATATTATAAATTCCTATAAGAGGTATTGCCACCCATATTTGATAGATTACCGTAAAAATGAAGTTATGCAAAGAAGAGGTTACTCAATAAAAGTAGAAAATATATATATGTATGTCAGACATTGAAACTTGCAAGTGGAATAAACGTCTGTATAAAAAGACTTCTGAATGATTTATGTACACGGAACCAGAAACCTAGAGTTAAATAAAAGACTCCTCAAAGTACAATAATCATTTTTGGAATAGTTAACTGTAAATGCATATAGTGGATTCCAGGCCAAATTTCGGGAATGGGAGTATTAAACTTATAAGAAAACCCGCACCGAACTTGTGGAACAGGGTTTGGGATAAACCCTACCCGTCCCTGTTCGTTTTCCTAGAAAAGCTATACGCATCCAGTATGGCGGCCGGTGCCAAGAAATGTGGAAAGAATGATCTAACAATAGGTCGGAGAACGAGAAGAGTGAGTTAAGTTGCTTATAACCAAAACACAGGAAAAACTGGAACATGCATCATTAAACAAGATTCGGATAGCCGAGTCAAGACAAACAGTAAAACGAATATGCACTTACAGGTGTTACGAATACCAAATACAACCTTAGCAGGAAAATAAACATACGACCTATATAATCTTGTAAGTATCCAGTTGACAGTAGTGAAATAAAACAATGAAATGTAACTGTGCCAGAACGATAAACCCCAGAATGGAGGGGCGATAACAGCAAAAATTACCACAATAATGATAATATCATATATGTTATCACAATGTAAGCGTTTCCAAATAGTCAAACCCGAAGGCATGCTGCCCTTGTAGTAGAAATGTTTAGTGAAGGTTACAGGAAGCAATAATTTGTTCGTAGGTAAGGAAAATTACACAATACATCATTCCTGTAACAAAAACCTTCACTCTACATTTTCAAATTACGCCCGGGGTTTATACTAAACTATGCCCAGACCAAAACTTAGATTTAAAACCCTGAAACCACAGTAAATCTTTAGCCGGAATGCACGCCTCAATCTCATGCAAATGATGTGCGGCGGAGTACCTGTACATGGTGCGAATAGACAAGTCAGTCGCCAAAGATTTGGGTAGGGATTGTTCTGTTCAAAGAAGTGTAACCGGTGCTCCTCACCTGCAAGAAAACAAGCAAAAGTTTATTAAACGAGAACTTGTGAATCAAACAAAATTACTTGCAAAAGGGTTGTTCAGCGGAACGCACCAGTTATAAAAGATTAAACCCGCGTAACCTTCCATTTGCAGGTAAGGGAAAACGAGGGTTTAGAGAGATATCAGTCGAACTAATTGTTCTACTCTTTTAAACGAAAACTTAGAAAATCTTAAACTAAAACTCAGGGAATCATACCTGCAAGAGGAAAGACTAGTCTTCCCCAGAAACGAGAGGCGAGTTGCAGCGTTGGCTCGCACGGAGATAGTCCAGGGCAAACCCTGTAAAACGAGAAACTTCCCGGAAGCTCTGTGAAACATTTAGAGGAGAGTTAGGAAAAAATTATAGCACTGCAAATGAAGAATTAACAAGGGATGACTGCAGAGTTTCTCACCACATGGACGAGAATCAGCCATGCAAACTGTAGCGCGCCAAGAACTAGCAGAGCGCCAAGAGCAAATGACAGTCTGGAGAGATGAGATTGATAGACAGGTTACCCTCGGCGTTTTTCCCTAAAAAATCTGCGAATATCAAGGTGGGATACGCGGCAGTGTTATCCACACCGATACATTGTACTGACGAAGGTCTGGAGGGTGACAACTGTGCACCGGTCAGTGGGTTGTTGTGCCAAAAGGCGGAGCATTGAATTCCCATTGGATTATGGGATAGGTGTAGCAGATACGCATGCATGTAAAGTCCTTTCCAGAAGTTAAACCAAGATCTAGGTTGATCAAAAATCCAAACCAGCGCTGCAAGGACGTTACGAATAATGTCGATATTTATAATGATTCAGTTTCACTCGAGTTTACCTCAAGGGCCACCTTAAACTATGTGCATATTAAACAGATCGCATAGTTACGTTTTATACAGTTGTAGGAAACATCATGGATAAGATTAATGCGATGATATTTGTTTACAAGTTAACCATAATAAAGAGAAGTACGATCTCTTATGTAATGTTGGCATATCTCATATAGAAAGGTTACGTATGTGTAAAGCGCCACACTATGCAGAAGTTAAATGTAATAATGCTGTGATGATTTGGCTACACATATATTTATGTTAACTATATGTTTATGCTATCATTAGATTGTTAAATGACTATTGAATTTGTTATTTGTGCTTTTATTAAGAAAAGAAAATGTATTTATAATCTGACAATGGTAAAAAAAAAAATAATCTGTAGTAATAGTCATGTATAACTGTGACAAGTGGTATCAAAGCCCGGTTACTACACTGGTAACCTAAGGGTCTACTAACAAAGCTGTGTATGTATTAGTGCACTGGGCAGAAACAGAAGATATGACAGAAGAAACAACATCTCAATTACCCCCTGAAGGACTTCAAGGTCCAGCAGTTATGAATCTAGAAATGTGGGTTCAACTAACGGTGGAACAACACCAGAAGACAAGTCAGCTGCTGGAATCACAGCAACAACAAACTGCCTTTCTACTAAATACAGTACATCAGTTACAAGAGGAGATGTTAAGGGTCCGAAAAGACAATGAAAAGTTGTTGCAGGATCAGGAAAAGATTCTGAAGAGTATATCGGACAAACAAAATCAGGAAATGCGACAACCCAGTGCAGAAAGGGAAGTATCAACAGAAGCAGAGGACCAGCAAACCAGAAACAACACCAATGGAAAAATGGACAAGAGTTCCTCGCACAGAAGCAAAAACCATAATAATAATGAAGCAGAATCGGAAAATCTGTCTGATCAGAAGGATCATAAGAGGCAGAAAACTGAACTGCAGGGGGAGTTTCATAAGATTAAGCCACCAATGTTTGATGGTGAGGCGGAAGAAGCAGCTGAAGCATGGTTGATTAACATTAATAAATATTTTCAGGTATATGAGTATAGCAGCAATCTGAAGGCCAGATTGGCTATATACCAGTTACGAGAGAAGGCCACCCTGTGGTGGGAAGAGGTGAAAAATGTTCGCAGCATTAATGAACAAGACATCACGTGGGAGTTATTCCAACAATGTTTCAAGGATAAATATTTAACGGAGAGATTTTATGACGAAAAAGCCAAGGAATTCCATGATCTTCGGCTGGGCCAAATGACCATGGATGAATACGTCACGAAATTTACTTTTCTGCTTCGCTATGTACCTTACCTCAGAGAGGAAAAAGCTAAGGTACAAAGATTTCTGAGTAGTTTGCCTGCTCCCATGAGGGAGAGAATAGAGTTCGTTAACCCCCAAACGATGGATGAAGCTGTCAGGAAAGCACGCATGTGTTACCAACAGTATAAGACGAAAGCTGATGGTGGGAAAAGTTGGCAGCCCAAGAAAAATCAAAAGAATGCCTCTACTTTTAGAAGCAGCAAAAGCAACCACTTTAAAGGGGTAGTACGGAACGCAGGCAGCAAACAGTTTAACAGGAACCATCAAAGGATCAAGTGGCCAGCTGAGGAAAAACTCACTGAAGCATCAAGCAAACCTGAGCAAGGAAAGAATTCTAAACCTTCCCTACAGTGTTGGGGCTGCGGGGAGGCACACTACTATAAGAACTGTCCACAACGGAAAAAGAATGAAACGGTGGCCCACTTACAGGAGGCATCTATAGTGGGGGACATAGCGCGAAATATACCACGTATAAACGCAGCCTTGGAGGATCGACAGGCTGACTTCCAACCCACAATGATTGAACTGGAAGGTACTATGCTATCTAAACCTGTCACGATTTTAGTAGATCCAGGAGCTAGTTTAAGTTATGTGAGTCCTAAACTAGTGGAGATGTGTAAGCTAAAAGAACAGAAATTTAAGAACTCCTGGTTAGTTCAATTAGCCACCGGAGCAAAACGCAAGGTGACAGCAAAGATTATTGATTGCATACTGGAAGTAGCAGAACAACAATTGCAGGTAGACTTAAATGTTCTGCCATTGGGATCGTATGATGTGTTATTAGGAATGGATTGGCTAGAAAAGAATTGGACCTTAGTGGGCTGCAAGGAAAAGACAATTTATTATAAAGCGTTAGATGGTACGCGTAAGGAAATTAAAGGGATTAAGAAGCCTGTGCAATTATGCCCCATAACAGCGTCTCAGATGAGCAAGTGTATTCGAAAAGGATGTCAGCTGTACGCAATTCAAGTAGGTTATGCTGACTCTAAGGGAGAGATGGCAGAAATAAAAGACATTCCTGTAGTACAGGAATTTCTGGATGTATTTCGAGAAAACATTCCAGGGTTGCCACCAAAAAGAGATATTGATTTCACTATTGAATTACAACCTGGGGCCTCTCCTGTGTCAAGGGCACCTTATAGAATGAGCATACCAGAGTTGACAGAGCTAAAAATACAGTTGCAGGAATTTTTAGATAAAGGCTATATTCGCCCAAGCGTGTCACCTTGGGGCGCACCAGTCCTCTTTGTTAAGAAGAAGGACGGAACTTTGCGCATGTGTATGGACTACCGACAACTCAACAAGCTAACAGTTAAGAATAGATATCCTCTACCTAGAATCGATGATTTATTTGATCAGGTGAGAGGTGCCAAAGTGTTCTCTAAAATAGATTTGAGGTCAGGATACCACCAGATTCGAATCAAGGATGAAGATATTTGCAAAACAGCATTCCGCACCAGATATGGACATTATGAATTTGTGGTATTACCCTTCGGACTGACAAATGCACCAGCAACCTTTATGAGGTTGATGAATGGCATTTTCCATCAGTTCTTAGATCACTTTGTACTGGTCTTCATAGACGACATATTGATCTACTCAAAGAGTGAGGAGGAGCATAAGGAACATCTGAGAATAGTATTGGAAATACTGAGGAAGCATCAGCTGTACGCTAAATTCAGTAAGTGCGATTTCTTTAAGTCAGAAATCCAGTATTTGGGCCATGTTGTGACAACTGAAGGGATAGCAGTGGATCTTGAAAAGATTAAAACCATCATGGAATGGAGAGTACCACAGAATGTGGCAGATATCATATCCTTTATGGGTCTGGCAGGATATTATAGGCGGTTCATTGAGGGGTTTTCTAAGATTGCCTACCCTATTACATCCTTACAGAAGAAGGGCAAACCTTTCAAATGGACGAATGAATGCCAGAACAGTTTTGAGAGGTTGAAACAGCTCTTAACTACAGCACCGGTACTGAAGGTTGCTGACCCCAGCAAAGACTATGAGGTGTGTACAGATGCCAGCAAGGAGGGAGTGGGTGTCGTATTAACACAGGAAGGCAAGGTAATAGCCTATGAGTCCAGAAAGTTAAGAGAACATGAACAAAAGTAATCTGCCTATGATCTTGAACTCACAGCGGTAGTGCATGCTCTTCGAGTGTGGAGACATTATCTACTGGGCAAAAGGTTCGTACTCAAAACAGACCATAGCAGCCTGACTAACTATTTCAAACAAGCAGATTTAAACTCTAGGCAAGCAAGGTGGAATGCCTTTTTGAGCGAATTTGACATGGACATACAACATGTTAAAGGAAAAGAAAACCGTGTTGCAGATGCCTTGAGTAGGAAATTGCATGGAATTCATGCAATGTACTGCAGCCAACCTGTTAGCCAGCTGTCAGAACAAATGAGGGAGGAAGCGCGAAAGGACCCAGAATACCAGTTTTTATGGCAGCAGATGAGAGATGATAAAGAGCAAGGCAAGCCATCTGAGTTTGGTAGTAACGAAGAGCAAATGTTAACTTTTCGCGGGAGAATCTATGTCCCTAACCGTGCAAGCCTCCAAGAGTTAATCTTGGACGAGTACCATCGCAGCAACTATGCTGGCCATCCCGGTTACCAAAAGATGCTTACAGCAATTAGGAAGATATATTATTGGCCAGGTATGCGCAGAAGCATTGCGGAATATCTAAGCAAGTGTTTAGAATGCCAACAGGTTAAAGTGGAGCATCGGCACCCAGCAAGACTGTTGCAGCCCATACCCATACCAGAATGGAAATGGGAAGTGATCTCTTTAGACTTTATTACAGGCTTACCTCGAACAAGGAAGCAGAATGATTCAATCATGGTAGTGGTGGACAGATTAAGTAAATCTGCTCATTTCATACCTGTGCAATCCACTTACAAAACCGTGCAGATTGCAGACATATTTATGAGGGAAATCTTTAGGTTGCATGGTATACCTAAGACGGTGATTTCAGATAGGGATGTTAAGTTCACCTCCGCATTTTGGAAAACCCTATTTTCGGGTTTGGGTACCCAGATACACTTCAGTACCGCCTATCACCCTCAAACTGATGGGCAGACGGAACGGGTGAATCAAGTTTTAGAGGATATGCTGCGCATGTACGTAATGCGACAGCCAACTAAGTGGGAAGATTATCTGCACTTGGTGGAGTTTGCATATAATAACAGATATCAGGAGTCTCTAAAGATGAGTCCCTTTGAAGCATTATATGGGCGACAATGTCGTACACCAATTAACTGGAGCAGTCCAGAGACAAAATTAATGTTGGGACCAGAAATGTTGGCTGAGCTGGAAGCTGAGGTAAGAAGAATAAGGCAAAATTTGAAGGCTGCACAGGACCGACAGAAGATCTTTGCAGATAAGAAAAGATCTTATCGCGAATTCGGAGTAGGTGACCACGTGTATGTCAGAATTAAGCCTAAAAGAAGTACCTTAAGGTGGACTTCTTGCGCCAAGTTGGCTCCTCATTACTGTGGACCCTTCCAAATTCTGGAAAGGGTGGGACCAGTAGCCTATCGACTGGCTTTGCCTAGTCACATTAAAGTGCACAATGTGTTCCATGTATCTTTGTTAAAGCGATATATGCACGATGAAAAACATGTAATACAATGGAAAAACATTCAGGTAGGAAGATAAAAGGAAATAAAATCCTAGCTGAAATTGGAAACAAATCTGAATTACTAACTGATAATCCTGTTGCTACTTTTCAGGTAGAACCGGACGGAGAATTTCTGGTAGAGCCGCTACGCATACTTGATCGTAGGAAAATCGAACTCCGAAAAAGAATAATTACCCAGGTGAAAGTGCAGTGGAAGCACTTCGGACCTGACGAGGCTACCTGGGAAGATGAAAAGTTTGTACGGGAAGCATATCCGGAGCTTTTTGTAAGCTTGGACTGAAACACCGAGGACGGTGTTACTTTCAGGGGAGGAAGATGTGACAGCCTCATTTAGAGCTAATTAGCATGAATTTAGTTAAAAGACAATTTATTCATTTTAATATATGTTTACTTTTATTTTGTAAAAGAAACTCAACAAGAAATACATTTGGTTACTGATTTGGAAAAAGAAAATGAATCTCTTAAACTGCTGGTAAAGTGTCTAAGAATAGAAGTTGGTTACTTGGGAACAGTTAGAGGACAGTTACCTAACCTCCAGGGATAAAAGGAAATCCCAGGGGAGGGTTAGGGGTTCTGTGTTTTTTCCTCTGGAAAGAGAAAGGTGAAGTATTCTCTAGAGCTGTGGAGAAGGACAGTTGAGAATAGCTTCTGCAACCTTGTATCCAGATTGTCTGTCTGTGGCTGGATTGGCCGTCCAGAGGCCACAACAGGTTTCCGTTGTTCTCGTGGTGCCGACTGAAGTTCTGGAGCTAGGGGGAAAGCGGAGGACGTGATTGCCTCCCTTGAATGGTTGGGAGGACCACAATTTTTAGAGCAACAGTTTCCTACAGATAAGTATTCTAGAAGGACTTAATTTGAATGTTAATAGATAAAATAAGACAATTTAGACTGTTATACTTTACTAAAAGTTACAGGGAATAGTCTGTGTCAGTAGAAACTGCTTATGAATGCGATATGAGTTAGGAATTAATGTATAACAGAATAGACTGTGAGATTTAATTTATTCTGCTACAGTAAATAGTTTGTGCCAAGCTTCGTATTACAATGATATTATAAATTCCTATTTTAGGGATACTGAGATAGAATAGATTACCGTAAAATGAAGTTATGCAGCAGTAGTTACTGTGTAATAAAA
This sequence comes from Pinus albicaulis, assembly GCA_034641835.2. NCBI lineage: Eukaryota > Viridiplantae > Streptophyta > Pinopsida > Pinales > Pinaceae > Pinus > Pinus albicaulis. Next base: position 101,319 of record JAXQQM020070449.1, on the reverse strand, counting down.
GTAGAAAATATATATATGTATGTCAGACATTGAAACTTGCAAGTGAAATAAACGTCTATATAAAAAGACTTCTGAATGATTTATGTACAGGGAACCAGAAACCTAGAGTTAAATAAAAGACTCCTCAAAGTACAATAATCATTTCTGGAATAGTTAACTATAAATGCATATAGTGGATTCCAGGCCAAATTTCGGGAATGGGAGTATTAAACTTATAAGAAAACCCGCACCGAACTTGTGGAACAGGGTTTGGGATAAACCCTACCCGTCCCTGTTCGTTTTTCTAGAAAAGCTATACGCAGCCAGTATGGTGGCCGGTGCCAAGAAATGTGGAAAGAATGATCTAACAATAGGTCGGAGAACGAGAAGAGTGAGTTAAGTTGCCTATAACCAGAACACAGGAAAAACTGGAACATGCATCATTAAACAAGATTCGGATAGCCGAGTCAAGACAAACAGTAAAACGAATATGCACTTACAGGTGTTACGAATACCAAATACAACCTTAGCAGGAAAATAAACATACGACCTATATAATCTTGTAAGTATCCAGTTGACAGTAGTGAAATAAAACAATGAAATGTAACTGTGCCAGAGCGATAAACCCCAGAATGGAGGGGCGATAATAGCAAAAATTACCACAATAATGACAATATCATATATGTTATCACAATGTAAGCGTTTCCAAATAGTCAAACCCGAAGGCATGCTGCCCTTGTAGTAGAAATGTTTAGTGAAGGTTACAGGAAGCAATAATTTGTTCGTAGGTAAGGAAAATTACACAATACATCATTCCTGTAACAAAAACCTTCACTCTGCATTTTCAAATTACGCCCGGGGTTTATACTAAACTATGCCCAGACCAAAACTTAGATTTAAAACCCTGAAACCACAGTAAATCTTTAGCCGGAATGCACGCCTCAATCTCATGCAAATTATGTGCGGCGGAGTACCTGTACATGGTGCAAATAGACAAGTCAGTCGCCAAAGATTTGGGTAGGGATTGTTCTATTCAAAGAAGTGTAACCGGTGCTCCTCACCTGCAAGAAAATAAGCAAAAGTTTATTAAACGAGAACTTGTGAATCAGACAAAATTACTTGCAAAAGGGTTTTTCAACAGAACGCACCAGTTATAAAAGATTAAACCCGCGTAACCTTCCATCTGCAGGTAAGGGAAAACGAGGGTTTAGAGAGATATCAGTCGAACTCATCGTTCTACTCTTTTAAACGAAAACTTAGAAAATCTTAAACTAAAACTCAGGGAATCATACATGCAAGAGGAAAGACTAGTCTTCCCTAGAAACGAGAGGCGAGTTGCAGCGTTGGCTCGCACGGAGATAGTCCAGGGCAAACCCTGTAAAACGAGAAACTTCCCGGAAGCTCTGTGAAACATTTAGAGGAGAGTTAGGAAAAACTTATAGCACTGCAAATGAAGAATTAACAAGGGATGACTGCAGAGTTTCTCACCACATGGACGAGAATCAGCCATGCAAACTGTAGCGCGCCAAGAACTAGCAGAGCGCCAAGAGCAAATGACAGTCTGGAGAGATGAGATCGATAGACAGGTTACCCTCGGCGTTTTTCCCTCGAAAATCTGCGAATATCAAGGCGGGATACGCGGCAGTGTTATTCGCACCGATACATTGTACTGACGAAGGTCTGGAGGGTGACAACTGTGCACCGGTCAGTGGGTTTTTGTGCCAAAAGGCGGAGCATTGAATTCCCATTGGATTATGGGATAGGTGTAGCAGATACGCATGCATGTAAAGTCCTTTCCAGAAGTTAAACCAAGATCTAGGTTGATCAAAAATCCAAACCAGTGCTGCAAGGACGTTACGAATAATGTCGATATTTATAATGATTCAGTTTCACTCGAGCTTACCTCAAGAGCCACCTTAAACTATGTGCATATTAAACAGATCGCATAGTTACGTTTTATACAGTTGTAGGAAACATCATGGATAAGATTAATGCGATGATATTTTTTTACAAGTTAACCATAATAAAGAGAAGTACGGTCTCTTATGTAATGTTGGCATATCTCATATAGAAAGGTTACGTATGTGTAAAGCGCCGCACTATGCAGAAGTTAAATGTAATAATGCTGTGATGATTTGGCTACACATATATTTATGTTAACTATATGTTTATGCTATCATTAGATTGTTAAATGACTATTGAATTTGTTATTTGTGCTTTTATTAAGAAAAGAAAATGTATTTATAATCTGACAATGGTAAAAAAAAAAAAAATCTGTAGTAATAGTCATGTATAACTGTGACAAATAATATAAAATAAATCTATAATTTACTTAATTTTTATGATTTTTCTTAATATTAGCAATATAAAATGTATGATAGAGTAAATGTTTATTTGTCAAATTTAACTTGGGTGGAATAGTTGTTATCCACCCTTCTCTAGTTGGAGTGAGGCCTCATCATAAGAAAATACTCTGGAGTATCTCATGTTTTCATTCCAAACATTATATATATATAGATACTTCTCATGAATTGAGAAGAATCAAGAGTTAAGATTTTTCTACAAGTTAGTTATTCTCTTTTAACTAATTATTTTAAAATTAATTCATTAAAAAAAAGTGATATCATGTATTATATTAAACATGTGTCTTAGTAACCAGTAATATTGGCCCGTATTGGGCCTCGTAGCTCTAGCAAATAAAAAAAAACATTAAAATTATTGGAGACTCTAAATATGTAATTGATTGGCTATGTAGACATCCACACATGGATGTTGTAAATCTATCAACATGGAAAAGCATATTTTTAAAACATATTAAAAACACAAAAACAAATTTTCAAAACATCAATTTTCACCCTAATACAAGGAATCCAACAAAAAAGCTGACATACTTTTAAAGAGAGCATTAACACTGGAACTAAGCCTCAACATATTCAAATAGGTTGATGAGTGCGTTGAGGAATGTAGCTCCTTATACTTAGCTTCACTAAACTAATTTCTTTTTCCAAGCAAGAGGACACTACAAAATAACATAACAAGTGTTTTTTTTTAATCAACAAAGCAGTTCCTTTTGGCATTAGCATCCTCCGAAATCAGGTTAGAGCGTATAAGCGTATAGCAAACTTTATTATTGTAATAGTTTTGTAATATTTTTGAATTTGTAAAAATCTAGATCAGAAAAGCCTAGAATGTGCATTTTTATAGTTCGCCACTAGTTTCCAGTACTAGAGTTCAGGAAAGGAATCAGTTATAATTGTATTTTTTTATTTTGTTGAATAACAAAAAATAATAATTTAAGTGGAAAGAAAAAAAGATTATTTATAAAATATGGTGAATTTTTTTTTTTTCCACAGAAAAAATCGAACCTTCTATTATAAAAGAGGGTTACATAGCATATGCGATGCATTTCTTTCCCTTTTCCAGAGAAAAAAACAGCTGTTTTTTGGATGAAAACCACCCTACAGCCCTGTCAAACAAAAACTGTTGAAAAGAAGCAAAAGCTGTGGTGTAAGCTACCCCCGGCTTCCATAAGGGAAAAACACCGAAACATGGTATACTTAAAACCACCACTGTCCAATGACCAGCTAGTAAACACTGTGCTGGCAGAAAAAGAGCTGACATGTCCAAAAAATATAATTACTCAGGCCTCCGATTTACGGAAAACAGCACTGAGTTTTGTAGACAGTTTTATAGAAAATAACAGTGTTTTAAGTGCTGGATAAAATATACATAACAGGAAAAAACAGTGAGGAAAAAAAGAGAGGTGTTGACAGCTTCCAAAATTAAGCAAAAACCGGAGGGGCAAGTCTCCTTGCCACTCCATCCGCTACTTCATCAACTGACCATGAATCCAAAACCTACTCAATGCCTTTTTTAGAAAGGCTGTCTGCTTCAGTGTTTCTTTCCCTGTAAATGTAACAAATTGTCAGCTCATCAAAACAACTTTTAAGACGAAAAACTTCAGCAAGCAGAGGGGTTAAGAGATAATTCCTGCACTGGTGTGAGCCATTTGCCCACTTGACTGTGTTTAGTGAATCCCCGAAAATCTGGACCTCCCGCGCATTAAGCAAAGAGAGCCAACATAAAAGCAAATGTAAGGCTTTGAGCTCAGCAAAATTATTTGTTCCGGTACCAAGTCCAATGGAGGCTTTGAGAGAAATTCCAGATGGAAAGTAAATGACCAGACCGGCTCCACAGTTTTTGTTTATATCAGAGGCTCCATCAAAATACGCCCACGGAATGGACCCTTTTATATCTTCTACCTGAACAGGTCTATAGCTTGCTGAATTTGAGGGAATTGGTATACTTTCAAATATGGCCACTCCTTCGGCTGCAAGTCTTGCAATGGGAAAGACAGAGTCTTTGAAGATGCTGTGATTTCTGGCTAACCATACCCCCCAAGCAACCAGCAGGGGCAGAGTTCTGACTTTGTCATTGGGAGCCTGCTGCCACCAATTGGTCCAGGCCTCTGATATTTGCTCCCCCTCCCAGCGAAGGGGAACCTTTGTTTGTCTTAACATTTCATTCCAGAGGCTTTTTGAAAAAGGGCATGTAAGGAAGATATGATGGAGAGTTTCCTCACTCTCCTTACACAAGGAACACCATCCTGGACCAATCTTCCCCCTTAACTGGAGATGATCCCATGTGGGTACTTTCTTTCGAAGAACACACCAGAAAAACAACCTAGTCTTTGCTGGTCCTTTCAGTTTCCACAAAAACTTGGCCCACCAGTTTGGCTCCTCCCACCCCTTCTGAGACATGAGCCAATCATAACCCATCTTTGGAGAGTAGAAACCTGATTTAGAGTGCACCCATCTCAGCTCATCCGGCTCATTTGTAATACGAATATGTGAGTTCAACAGACCTGCACGGAAAACCCCCCATTCCTCATGCCACCTTTCTTCTAAAGCAAGAGCCTCCTCTGAAAACCACTCCTGCCTCCAAATTGAAGAATTTGCATTATCAGAAATTTGACTGAGGGAGAAGAGGCCTCTGCTATTTAAGTGTTCGAGCAGTTCTCTTGAAAGAGCAAAGGAGTCCGAGCAGCCCACCCATGGGTCCCTGCCCAGTCTTATGGATCTACCATCACCCACTTTCCATGCCAAACCTTTTTCTATAACCTGAACAGCAGCCACCAAAGCTTTCCATATCACAGAGGAATCTCTTGTTGATTTGGTAGGCTGTCTTATCCATTCTAGAGGCGAGGCTAGGTCAATATACTTCCTCCGAGTCACAGCAGTCCAGAGGTTGTCTGAAACAATCAATCTCCACACGAGTTTAGAAGCTAAGGACTGAGAGAAAGGGAACAAATCCTTTATCCCCCACCCCCCCCATTTTTTGGGTCGAACAATTTTGTTCCAGGCAACCCAAGGGGTGACATAATCCTTCTTCTGGCCAGCCCATAAAAATCTGCTACAAATTTTATTTATTTTCTGCAAAATACATTTAGGCACCCAAGTTAGACTAGCCCAGTAAACTGGGATGGCCAAAACCACTGATTTAATCAACACAAGCCTGCCTGCCCTTGACAGCCATTTAAAACTCCAATGTTTCATTCTGTCTTCAATTTTTGCAAGGAGCCAGTTCCAGTCTTGGGCTCTGTAAGAGTTAGGTTTCAACTTAAAACCAAGGTATTTGAACAGATCCTGAATAGACTTTACTTCAAACGTGAGAGTCTCCTTTACCCTGCTTACTTCAAGAGGAGAGAGCCCTGCTGTCGTGACCGAAGATTTCTTTTCATTTATAACCAGGCCCGTGGCTTTTAAGAAGAGATCCAAGAGCCTTTTAAGACAGCTGCAGTCCTCCCGACTCCCATCACTAAAGATGAGAATATCGTCAACAAAGAGGAGATGGGTCACCCATAGATTCAGCCCAACTTCAATCCCTTTCATATCACCCTGTCTCTTCGCCGCTTTGATCATAAGACTTAGACCTTCGGCTGCTAGCAGAAACAGGAGTGGGGAGAGAGGGTAACCTTGGCGAAGTCCCCTCTGTGGGTTAAAGAAATCCGAAGCTGCCCCATTAATCAGAACAACAATCGAAGTCGAGGTAACACACGCCATGGTCCACCTTACAAAATCATGCCTGAACCCCAGATGAGTTAAAAGGAGCCTTATATACATCCAACTGATTCTGTCGTAGGCCTTAGAGAGATCAATTTTGATGATGGCCCCTTTTTTCCTGCTCCTTTTTAGGCTGTGAAGAGTTTCCTGGGCAACACCGACAGCCTCATGGATTTGCCTCCCATCCAAAAAACCGAACTGCTCTGCTGAGATACTTTTAGAGAGGAAAGGTTTCAGTCTAGAGGCGACAATCTTTGCAATCACCTTGTATACACAGGTGCAGAGGGAGATGGGGCGAAAATCATTAAAAGAGGAAGGGTTGTCCGATTTCGGGATGAGAGTCAGAAAAGTTGCATTAAAAGGCTGGTAGACCAAACCTGAGACCCTTGATTCTTCTACCACCCCTGTCAGGTCATTGCCCAGGAGATCAAAAAAGTGGAGGAAAAATTCCACAGTCCAGCCATCCGGGCCTGGACTCTTCTCTTTTTGCATCGATTTTAGGGTAGACTCCACTTCATCCCTTGAGACCGGGGCCATCAGAAGATCATTACCTTCGTCTTCGATGAACCTTGGGAAAAACTGGGCTACTCTTATAACTTCAGCAATAGAAGCTTCCGCTAGAGCTTTAAACAGATCTTTGAAGAAAGAGACCCCAAGAGAAGCAAGTTCTTCAAAGGACCGAGCCTTTTCCCCATTTGCTTTTGGCATTTCCCAAATGGTATTGGCGTTTTTCCTTCCTTTAGCATAATGCTGAAAGAATTTAGTATTTTCATCCCCCGCTTGAAGCCAGACAACCCTGCTCTTTAAGTGTCAGCTTTCCTCCTTTACTTGAAGCAGTCTCCTTCTTGCTGCCTCCAACTCCCGAATTCTGTCACGAGATTCCGCTGTGGCATAGCCCCTCCCATCCGGGGCTTCCAAGATCTCGAGTTCTGAATTTATGACCCTTAGTTCCTCATCTTCAAGCAAAGACTTTTGAATAGCCCAAGATTTGGTTGCGGCTTTCAAGAGCTTAAGGTTATTCATAAACTCCTTGCTTCGGCTTAAGTCCCCCTCTTCATTATGCCCATCCTTCCTCCAGGTAGTTTGAACCGGAGAAATAAAAGAATCATCAGACAACCAAGAGGCATTGAATTTGAACGGGGACCCAGGTTTTTTAAGAGATCCCTTTGCCTCCATTAGAATCGGGAAATGATCAGAAAGGCCCCCATCACCAACCCAATGACGGAAGATAGCCAACTTCTCAGAAAGAGCTTCGCCCAAAATAAACCGATCCAGTATCTTTCCAACCCAGTCATCACCAACTCTTTTATTGCGCCAAGTAGGCCTGGCTTTTAGAAGCGAGAGATCGATCAAATGGGAAGAAGCAATCTTTGAAAGGAAAAAGTCTGTTAGAGGGTCTGCTATGGCATTTGCTCCCCACGATTCAGAGACCCCCAAAGAGAAGTTTAAATCTCCTCCAATGATCAGATTAGGATGGTTAAGAAGAGACTTTTGGAAGAAAGAGGACCAGAACCGTTCCCTTTCCTGGCAGGGCCCATAAACATTTAGAAGAAGTAAAGGAAAACAAAGCTCCTTAGAGTATAGCTCCACTGCCAAAGTGTGTTCAAAACCCCAGGAGGAAATTTCTTTTAGGTTTCCAACTCGATAACCTGTGACCAGACCACCAGAGCGGCCATCTGCATCAATAGCTCGAAAGAGCCAACCTGTCATAGACTTTGAAAGAAAAGCAATAATTTCCTCCCCCTTGCCGAGGGTTTCTTGAAGCATGAGAATATCCGGATTATACTGTCTGATTAAGTTCCTGAAAGCTAGTTTTTTGGGTTGACTAGCTAACCCCCTACAATTGAAGGAAATCAAAATCATTTCAGAGAATCAGAGGGTGGCTTTGCTGCTCTAAGCACCCCAGTCAAGGATTTTTGTTTCCCATCAACTATATCAATAATAGCCTTCTGCCTAGCTTTGGACATGTTAGATTTCCTACCTCTGGTTTTTCTAGGCCCGATGGGCACTAAATCCTGCTCAAGACCACCAGGAGCGATCTCTTTCCCAGGACGAATAGCCAAAGATCTCAGGTTGTAGGGAGGAGCAATCAGGGAAGGGGCAGAGTCCAGGGAAGGGCAGGGAGCAGAAGTCTCGAAACTAGAAGGCAGAGGGTCTCCAGAGGACAAAGGTACCGAGACCACTAGACTATCAACCAAGGGAGGATTCAGATTTAAGCAAGAAAATTCCATCTGAAGCTGCCCAGAGGAGCTAGGCTTCGAACTAACAGATACAGAAACAAAACTAGAAACACATGCATTGGAGGGGGAAGAAAAAGGCATACCCGCCTGAGGATCCGTCGCTAACCCATCAGCTGTCGGAAAGACCGGGGCACCAGACAGCTCAGGAACATGCTCTTGGGACCGGACGAAATCCGCCTGCTGCAACGGGGCACCGGAGGTCTCAACCTCCAAACCATCCTCCTCCATTTGTTCCTGTGTGGGATCCATACCAGACTTTGAGACAGGGAAAACCACCGGTTTTCGGGGCACCTTGAGAGTGTTCTTTCGACGGCGGTGGCCCAGCGGGCAGTCTTTGGCCAAGTGCCCGTAGATGTGGCAGCGATGGCACCGGAAGGGCAAGTTTTCATAATCCAGCTTCTGCAAAAACTCCATCTCCCTATACTTTAAATTCATGGCTTCAGCAAGCCCTTCTCGGGGGTTTAGACTTACTAAGATCCGCGCCACACTGAGATCGTCTGACTGCTCGAACGATTTGTCAAAATCCAGGAACTTCCCCAAGGTATTTCCTATGGACATGAAAACAGAGTCAAACCAGAACTGAATGGGTAACCCTGGTAATTTTACCCACACTGGAGATTCATTCAGCTTCTCGATCTGAGCATCGAACATAGGTGTCCATCTTTGAAGAAGGACTGGTCGTTTTCCAAAATTCCAATTTCTGTCTAGAACCCAATTTACATGATCCTTTTGAGCAAACCGCAAGGTAAACCAACCTCTCTCCAGAACCTTTATCTCCACAGGCTTGCCTGGAGCGTTATCCCACTCCGAATGAACCCATTCCTGAATATAGTTGGCCGAGAATTTCCGCCCTCGCACTTTGCCAACGAGCCTTGTCTCAGAGGCTGCCATAGCCTCTTCTACTCGAATGTCCACTCCTAAAGTGCAGCAAGGCTGGGGCTCCTTCTTTCGAATAGGACCCTGCTTTTTTCGCTTTCCACCCACTTTGGTGACCTGCACCTCGCCTTCCTCTGGTTCGGTATGATGCTGGTCATCAGCTGCCTCCACCCCTGGCGGGCCCTGGTTCCTTTCCTCCAAAACCCTAGTCGCACATGAATCACAAAACTTTTGTCTCTCCTCCGAAGACTGCTTTTCAGAATGGGACTTCTCTGCAGCTCTGGCCCCCCCAGATGCAGTCTCCCCTAGTGGGCATCCCTTTAAACCCGCTCCCAACACACCCAGAACGTTTTCATGCCTATCTCCTTCGCCGACAGCTCCGACAGAGGTATCAGTCAGAGGCAGCTCCCGAATCTCTTCCACCGAGGCCACAGTTGCTCTAAATGAGCTTAAATCCAACGAAAACCCTTGAGCTGGGGCCCTAAAATCACTTCCAAAAGCCCAAGGGAAAACTGCTCCTGAGTCAAACCTTTCCCCGGACTTGCCATTCACATCGATGGGCCCTTTCGAGACATGGAGGCTGCAGCTGGCCACCACATCCTCTAGCCCTCCCGAGAGTGGTGGAAAGCCAGCGAAATCAGAAAGAACAAGCCGCGATGAAGTGGGAGAAGTCCCGGAAGAGACTAGACGGATCCTTTCAGAACTTTCACCCTCAGAGCAAACGCCCTTAGATGGAAAAACGTCACAGCCAGCCTTTCTGGTCTCTACCGAAACAGGGAGAGCAGATCTGAGCGGGGAACAAACCACCCCATGCTCCTTGGAAAAACCCCCTTGTTTCGCAGGTGCCTTAGGAAAAAAACGCTCCAGGTTATGAACAGAAACTTTGTGACCCCAAACCGTGAGAATATCCTCCGGCGCCGGTTCCAAATCAACCAGTTCACGGTCAAGCCCCATTCCTGCAAAGTAATAACAAACCCTAAACCGACACCGTAGGTGCTGGAAACTCGTGAGGAGGTAAAAAATCAGCGTTCCGGTGAAAAGCAACAGGAAAAATGTAAACAGCAAAACGGTTGAGGTTAATGCCTTTCGTTTTCCAGACTCGGGAAGCGCACATAATGACTAGACGCAGAAAGGAGCAGGGAGTGGAGCGGGACCCTGACAGATCAGGACCCCTGTCCCATCACGTCGCCCGCGTGGCCTGAAGCAGGCCCGGCCTGCAGACATTACAGATCCACCATAGCAGAAACCCTAGCGCTCTCGCCTCAAGCGATTCCTCATATGTCAAAATTAAATTCATAAAATATGGTGAATTTTCATAATTAAAAAAATTATAATTTTTTTTTAATATATATATTTAATTTATATGTTAATTTTCTTTTAATTGATAATAATAATAATAATAAGTTAAAATATATTTATAATTTACTTATTTTTTAAGATTTTTTTTAATATTAATAATGTGAGATGTAGAAGGTCTAGAAACAAGGGGGAGACCCTGAGACTCGTCCAAGCTTGACCTAGCGGCCGCCATTGCTGTTGGCCCTCTGCATTTGTGGCCGCTGGCCAGCCTCAGCCCTCGGTGCTGTGGAAGGCTTGGCTGTGCCTTTTCTTTGGGGAGAGGAGTTTTCGCTGCCCCAAGGATCAGCTCTGTTCCTGCCTCCCGTGCGATGCTTTGTTTGGGTGCTACGGCGCTTGGACTGGCGCGGCGCACTGGTGCGACGCATTGAGGCGAGCTTCTGGATACCAGCGCGACACTCTGTGGAGGCACGACGCTTTGACTTGTTGCGTGGCGCTCCTTGTCTTCGATCGTTTTGGCTCTCGATAGGATCCTTTCACCTACATTTCGCTGTTGTGAGTGCCCCTCTCTTATGATTGGCTCCGTGGGAGGTTGACCGTGCGTCTCTGTCATTGCCTGAGCATAGGCTTCGTAGTTGCTATGGAGACTCTGGGCGCTACTCAGGTCCCCCCCACTCCGCCTCCCCCTCCTGATGCAGAATCCTTCCTCAAGCTTCTCACCTCCCTGCTGAAGAAGAAAACCCCTAAGTCTTCGAAGTTTGTCAAAAGACTGGAAGATATCCCATAAATTTCGCTTCCGCCTGAGGGTCCAATTCAGGTCGCCCTCTCTTTAGATGATCGTGCATTAGTGGGCCAATTCACTGGCCTCTAGCCCTCTCCCAAATCCACGAAAAACTGGGTTGCACGGAATTGGGCGCCGCTGATTAAAAGCATAGTCACTTCATATTTTCCAGGGAGGGGATTCTTTCTGTTTGAATTCTTTGATAAGAAGGATAAGGACTTGATCTTCCAGAATGGTCCCTACTTCATGGGACCTTAGGGGCTGTATCTAAACAAATGGATGCTCGATTTCGAACCTGCAGTTGACGTTCCTACAGCCGTCCCTGTGTGGGTAAGGCTGCCCAATCTTCCAGTGCATTGTTGGAACTGGGAGTCCCTCAAGCATATCGGGAACACTCTAGGTAAATTTATTGATCGAGCAAACAGTAAAAACCAATATGACTGTGCTAGAATTTGTGTCGAAGTTGATCTGGAGGTGGGTCTTCCTGAGGCAATAAAGATCAGGGTCGGTAGTTGGACTCACATTCAAAAACTGGACTATGAGCAGCTTCCGTTTAAATGTCGGAAATGCCATGTCTATGGCCATTTTGCTAGAGGTTGCCCAACGAACAGTGAAGTGGAGAAAGGCAAGGAAGAAGGATGGAACCAGGTCAAAAGGACTAAAAACACTCATAAAGCCCCAAGACCAGGAAACTCAAATGGCAAGGGCCCTCGCACAAATCACGCTGTGCAAAATCCCCACATAGAAGAACAAAGTAACAAGTTTGCTCAATTAAGCTCAACAAATGAAGACATTTTAGATTCCGAGAAGCAGAATGAGGATACGCCCCACAAAGAGTCCCCCCCGGGATCAAAGCAAGTAGAAGGTAATGTAGACAGATCAAAAGAGATACACATAGAAGAGACTGAGGAAGTGCAAGTCTTGGAGGATTCTGAAGAAGAAGGTGAAATAGGAGATTCGCAAACCTTAGCCAAAAGATCATTGAGAGGCCGAAAATCTACTCGTGAAAAAAGAGAGCAGGAAACCTATAAAGACAAACTCCATGGTAGTCAACCAACTCTAGAGAAACTCTTGGAAAGAACTCCAAAGATGACAAGAAACCAATCTCAGAGCTCTAAAGGAGCTCAGCATCCCAAAAGCAAATAATGAAGATAGTCTCCTGGAATTGTAGGGGTTTGGGGAGCAAAACAAAAGAAGAAGCTGTTAGAAGCCTTATAAGAACAGAATCCCCTGACTTTCTCCTCATCCAGGAGACCAAAATGGAGGCCAAAGATTTTCTCCATATCAGCAAGAAACTGTGGAAAAAAAGTGAAGGCCAAGCAGTCTTAGCTAGAGGTGCTTCTGGAGGCCTGGGCACTATTTGGAATGATAACAAATATTCAATGATCAAAGAGGTCTGCAACACTCACTGGCTGTTCTCAAAACTGCGTTGACTCAAAGGAGATTCTCTGCCTATTTAATGTATATGCTCCTGTCAGCGCAGGGGAGAAAAAGATTTGCTGGGATTCCATTAGAAAACTGGCAGACTCTGAAAATCTGACAAATATCATAATCGCTGGGGACCTCAACCTCACTCTATCCTTATCTGAAAAGTGAGGCGGATGCACTGTCAGGGATCCGGCACGCGAATGGGTGGAGGATCTGCTCCAGGATTTGGATATGATCGACATCAAGCCTTCCACCGGAAAGTACACTTGGTCCAACAAAATACTCGGTCCGGGGCATATAGCAGCAAGGTTAGATAGATTTTTTGTTCACAGCTCGTTTCTTCTCCTTGGTCTAGAATCTAGAATGCATATTCTGCCTTGCAGCGTTTCCGATCATAGACCCATTAAACTCAAGCTTCTGGCCCATTTGGATCAAGGCCCCATCCATTTTAAATCTAATCCCCAATGGATCAAAGAACAGTCCTTCATGATGCTTGTAGAAGAAAGCTAGAAACATCTAGTTAAGGGTTCGGCCTTTTTTGTATGGGAGGAAAAACTAAGAAGAGTCAAAGCTGCAATAAAAATTTGGGTAAAATCTCTTCCTCATCCTGCTATGGAAAGGAAAAAGATCCAAGTTTTTCTTGAGAATCATCACACGATATTGGAAAACGAAGAGATTACTAAAGAAATCCTTGAAAAGGAGGCTGACCTCCAGCAAAAGCTTCATAAGGCAAGCTTGGCAGAGGAAGAATATTGGAGGGTCAAATCTCGTTGCCTTTGGCTTAAGGCGGGAGATAGGAATTCTTCCTTCTTCCACAAACAAGCCCAAGCACGGAAGAGTTTCAACTCCATCTCATAAATCAAGGATGAGACCATTAAGCATAGCGACATCCAAAGCATAAAAAGAGTTGCTTTCCTTCACTTTAAAAATCTGTATAGCGAAGAGGAGGGTCTGGGGTATAATTTAAATCTAGTGAACGAGGTTCCCTCTCTAATCTCCCCCAGAAAAAATAAGTACTTGGACGCAGAAGTATCAAACACTGAAATAAAAAATGCCCTCTTTGCAATGGAGCCAGATAAGGCGCCAGGCCCTGATGATTTTACTGCCAGATTCCTTCAGTCATGTTGGCAGATCCTAGAAAAAGACTTATGCAGAATGATACGAAAATCCCAAGACTGTCAGAAAATTGGGGGAAGCACTAACTCGGCGTTCCTTGCCCTCATCCCCAAGGAGAAAGGAGCCAACACCTTCAGCAGATTTAGGCCTATCTCCCTTTGTAATATAGGATACAAGCTGATAACTAAAGTGATTACAAATAGATTGAAAACCATCCTTCTAGACATTATTCCAGAGAACCAGGGAGGTTTCATACAGGGAAGGCAGATTGTAGACAACTACATTCTGGTTCAGGAGGCGATTCATTCCAGCCAGCTCCGAAAAGAGAAAGGAATGGTTATTAAGTTAGATTTAGAAAACGCCTTTGACAGGGTGAGACATAGATTCCTGTTGGATGTTCTTCTCAAATTTGGCTTTGGCTCTAAATTTATTAACTGGATTCAGGCTTGTATCAGTGAACCTTGGATAGCCCCACTGGTTAATGGGAGGGCAGCCGATTTCTTCAAAGCTTCTCGAGGACTGAGGCAACGATGTCCTCTTTCTCCTCTTCTCTTTGTCCTCCAAGCTTCAGTTCTCAGCTTCCTTTTGAACAAGAAACAACATGATCAAGAGATATTGGGTCTGTGCATTGCAAGGGGGGTTAAAAGTATAAACCACACATTATTTGCTGATGACACCATTTTGCTGGGTGCACCCACTGTTATCTCAGCCAATAATTTTAAAGAGGTGGTGGATGGGTATTGTGAAGCCTCAGGAAGCAAACTCAATAAAGGTAAATGCCATATCTTTTGCTGGAACACTACAGCCAGTGCTCTCCAAGCCATCTCCTCCTGTTTTGATGTCGTTGCCTCCTCCTCATGGTCTTCCTTCAAGTACTTGGGGCTCCCCATCTTCCAAAAAGTTTCCCTCAACAGAGACTGGATTCCTCTGCTAGAAAAATTCAAATTCAAGATACATTCCTGGGGCTTCAATTGGTTAAATCTGGCAGGTAAATATGTGCTCATAAATTCTATGTTAAATAGCCTCCCTATCTATCAATTTGCAGTTATGCTGGCTCCAATTGGCATTATGAAAAAAATGGAGGAACATATCAGGAAATTCTTCTGGAAAGGTGGGAAATCGAATGACAAGAAAATCCCTCTAATCAGCTGGGATAAAATCTCTTTGCCCAGATTGGAAGGAGGATTGAATTTCAAGAGTATCAACAATCATAATGTAGCGTTGGGAGCGAAGATATTAAAGAGGATTATTGCACCAAAGTCGGGATGGGCGTAGCTTGTGCTGTGGAAAAAATACTACAGAGGGAAGAGAAAACAATGTCTGATAACCCCACTTCAAATTCTGGATCGATGATCCAAAAACTCTGCGCTAAAGCTCATTCTTTAATCAGTCAACATGCGCACTCGATCCCTGGCAACGACAAACACATAAAAATTTGGGAGGACCGTATCATGGACTGTGACCCCCTTGCGGATGACAATTCCCTGAAGTTGCTGCGCGACTGGATGAACATAGCCGGTTACAAAAATTTGTGGGACATTTCCGAATGGGAGGACGATGTTTGGAAAAATTGGATTAAGCTAGAGGTCCCTCAAAACCTGTTCAATGAAAGCGCAATATTCTTAGACGACTTAAAAGGAAAAGCCCCTTTAAATAGCAGTAAGCCAGACATCCGTGGATGGGGTTCGACCTCGGGGAGCAATACTATCATGAAAGGTTACAAACAGCTGATTTCTCACCCTCACGTCCCTCCTGATCTGGAGCCTTGGAAGGGGATTTGGTCACACACTTCGATCCCTAAAATTGACATCTTCTGCTGGCTCCTTTGCCATAAGAGGATCTTGACCGATGATAGGCTCCAGAAGCAAGGTTACCTGGGGCCTTCGAGATGCTCGTTGTGTGGTGATAACGAAGAATCTGCCTCCCATTTGATGATTCACTTTAGTTTTGTTGCAGAGATTTGGCTTGAGATATTAGGCCCCTGGAGCACCGATTTTTCCTTTCCCACTAATATCTCTGATCTGTTCTCAAACTGGATGTGTAAATATCCTGGAATCTCTCCTAAGAACAATCATATCAAAGCTGCATGGCTCGCACTGCCTAAAATAATATGCTGGCAAATATGGCTGGAAAGAAATCAGAGGATTTTCAGAGGCAATAAGAATGATCTAAAGATTGTCTTGGTCAAAATTATTTTTCAATTAAAATACTGTTTGGGAGATCAACTGGACAGTGCGGATCTGAGTGAGCATGATTCTAAATGGATTGACATGCTTGACCTGCAATTCAAAGACATTGTTAGGCCTTCCATTCCACTCAAAGACTGGCAAATTCGGCTAAACGCAGATGAATTTTCTGAGTATTGCTCAAAGCTGGGTTGTTTCACCCTTTTCTTCGATGGAGCAGCAAAAGGAAATCCAGGTTGTTCTGGAGCAGGTGGTATTCTCAGAAGCGCTGATGGAAGAACTGTGATCAGATATGCCTGGGGTGTGGGCTTCAACACCAGCATTCAAGCCGAAGCGCTGGCCCTCCTCCAAGGACTTAAACAACTCAAAACTCTTGGTATCACAGATGCAACTTTTTTTGGCGACTCCCAGTCCATAATTAAAATCATCGTGGACAGATCTTCTCCTTCCGACCTAAGATTATCAAGATTGATGAACATAATTAGATCATTATCGAAATGCTTTTAGAGACTGCACTTTTTACATGTAAAGAGAGATAGCAACAAAGATGCTAATGCTGAAGCCAACAAATTTGCCCTCCTCTCCCTAAGAGTCCTCCTAAGAGATGGAGAGGAAGTCTGGGATCCCATTCCTTAACTCTCTAGTTTTTATGTTTTATTGTCTTTTATTGGAGCAGTTTGTTTGTATTTTCAAATTTGGAAAGACAGCGGAAATTGGTTATATTATGGGTTGTAAAAAAAGCTGGATTATAAGTGAAAGGGCCACTTTGTTCCCAGCCAGGGATTATTTGGGCATTTCCCTTACATATTGTAATCTGAATTAAGGCTTTCAGGCCAGAAATCAATATATCCCACTAACTGTTTCTGTAAAAAAAAAAAAAAATGTGAGATGTATGATAGAGTAAATGTTTTTTTTTGTTGATTTTAGCTTAGGTGAAATAGTTTTTATCTTTCCTACTCAGTTTCAAGTCTAAATAATTGGGTGGAATAATTGTTAGAGTGAGGCCCCATAAAAAAAAATGCATCTCTTGTTTTCTATATATATATATATATATATATATATATACTTCTCAAGAATTGAATTGATGTATATTCACATTTTCCAACCATTAGTTTTAATATATATATTAATATATATATATATATATATATATATATATATATATATATATATATAACCTTATATACTGCTTTTTAAATTTATATAACTATATTAATATTTACATAGTATCTATATTTCTAGAATGTCTAATAAATTATATATATATAAGAGAAAGTATAAATAAATAATATCTATAATTATGTAGATATATGTATAGTATCAGAATAAGTTTTTCAAAATTTTAATTAAATTATTCTTAAGTATTAGATGGATGGTAAAAATATAATTTACCTTTAAGTTAGTTGTTCTCTTTTTATTAATTCATTTTAGATTAATTTAGTAAACAAAATGTCATATCAGACCTGTTGTATTTATAACCTATGAGATTGGTCTATTGACTCATATTATTGGCCCTCTTAACTCTAGCAAATCAAAAGAACATAAAAAACATTAGAATTCTTAGAACTCTAAATATGTAATTGATTGATTCTGTAAACATACACCCATAGATATTGTAAATTTATCAACATAGAAAAACAAAGACAAAAATTACCGGACCTTACTGGACCCTGCCATATCTCTCTGCCTCCTATGACCTTACCGGACGAGGTGGAGATTTGCCTCATCACTTTATTCGCTATCCTTGATTTCATGATTTTATCAGCCCTATTCCATGTGAATAGGACGCATGGTAGAAAAAATTGAAAACTCATGCACTCCCTCGGATTGCTCTGCGACATCTTCTTCTGACTCCAATTATCAGACTTCAATTAATGCCTACAGATGGACTAGTCTCTGGCGAAAATGGATTGATTCTCTGAATATTTCTAAGCCATGCAAAGATTTCAGGTTTATATTTGGTGGCAGGTGGTGGTTTTGCCCTGGTTGTATCTGTTGTTGTTGCTGTCTCGCCCAGGAATGGTGATGCTCCAGACAGACTGGTCCTTCCGTCATCTTTACCGGAATTCTTCCCGTCTCCGGTTACCGACTTTACGTCCCATTGGCCATTGATCTTTTGCATTCAATGCTATGGTTATGTTGTACCCACTACATAAATGCGTGTTGCCTCCAAAGGTGTTTCTAACAACATAATTTGTCCTCTGTGGATTTCTTCTTTAATTCCCTGGGATGGGTTGTAATTCCCTATGCGGCAACTTGGTTTTCTTTAGTCATCTCCCATGATATCAAGGCAACTTCGGGATTTCCTTTTTGGTTGATGCATTCTTTTGGTGTCACCCGTGTGGTTCTTTGGTTGCCTAGCAGAGTTTTAACACATCTCATTTATTCTGGATCTGGTGTTGGATAGTTGTGCAACGACTATGACATTAAATTATTTGGCAATTTACACCTCCAATATCTCCCCGGGATCTATTCTTCTTCTTTTGGGCGTGTCTCGCCATTAATGTCACCTGACTCCCTCCTGGCGAGTCCTTCTGGGTTATACGTGGAAATCACTTGTTGACATCAGCTGTCTTGAACCCATGCTGTGGTGAAGTGGTGTCCTTTCAACTTTGCATTAAGCGATGTCGATCAACTTAGATGTGACAAATGTCCCCCTCGTGGACGTCGCCTCAGACACATCAGCACATGAGGCCTTTTTCCGCACCACCATCAAAGTGGAAAAAAAATATGGCTGAGACTGCGAAATAGACTGTCAGTTAATTAAACAGGGTTGCTGCAATTCGCTGACTAGCGAGGGGAATCCCCTACATACTTCCGATGGTCTGAATCACAAGAAGAAGCCTTCTCGTCGCAGCCGTGGTAAGAACGCCTTTTATAAACAAAATATGGAAATCAAAGAGATAAATTTAGACCATGACGACATATGCCGCAGAGTAGCTAGCCTTCAGAAGCGCGTCCTAATCGGGAGATGGATTTTCCCCGATGGCGGTGACTTAGACATGGATTGCTGGGTCCGTCAGGTTTGGATCCCGCTGATTGGATATGCACCCAGAGTTAGCAAACTCTTCAATGGATGGTTCTGCATACATTTTATGGCTGATAAAGATATCTTCAAGGTTGTTAATAGGACTTGGGTTCGCGACCGGAGTTATCTGCATCTGGCTCGATGGTACCTTGGTTTCAATCCTGTCATGGAGGCCCCTAAAATTCGTTTCATCTGGGTCAAGCTCCCTGGGCTGCCTTTAGAATTCTGGACTCATAGAGCTCTGAGGGCCATAGGGAACTCCATCGGAACCACGAAATACATTGATCCGGCTATTGTTGGATCCGACGATAAAAGGATAGCTTGGATCCTGGTCGAGTTGGAATTTGCTGGAGGTCTGCCTGGTGATGTGGACCTGTTATGGGGCCTTCGACGCCACCGACAGCGTATCGACTACTGGGGAATTCCCTTTCGATGCCTTATCTGTCATCGAACCGGACACCTTCAGAGTCATTGTCCACTTCAACATCACATTCGGCGGAAATGGTCGCACCATCCTAAGGGTCGTGGACAACCACAAGCCAATTCGGGCCCCCAGGAGGATCCCCATCCAGGTAATTCTTATTCTCTCTCCTCTGATGAAGATGATGTGTATGTTTCTGCCAGTGCTCATAGCGATAAAACTAACAAACATCTGGATGGGGCGGGTCGGGATTCTTGTTTTATTGATAAAAGCTTGTCTTTTTCTGGGGTGAATCACCAAGAAATTCCATCTGTCTCGAACTGTCGTAAGGATGACATGGCCCCCCCAAATCTACCTGTTGTCATTCCCTCAGTCTCTGGGGATGTTGGTCTCCGGAAAGATGACTTGGTAAATAATATAAATACTGCTGTCCTTCCTACATCAAACCCCGTCCATCCAGACCTCTCATTCCTCACTTCCCCCATTCATCAAATAGGGGAATCGTCCAGTAGGCCAGACTGTCACTTTCATCCTCACGCGGCGTCATCATCGGAGGAGGAACGCTCTGCCCCACCTCTGTCTCCTCGCAACACCATTGGTAGTGACATTGACTCGCTCCTTGATAATTCGGACCTTGATCTCGCTGCCCTTACCTTCTTCGACAAGATCATTATGCCTCCCAACAAAGTCATCCCACCTACAAATGTGTCTAATGTCACAATAAGGAAAAACGGTAAAAAGAACCACTCTGTGCATCACCTATTGTCTGACCCTAGAGCTCTGCAGCTTTCATCTGATGAGTTTGAAAATTTCACAGATGTTCCTATTGTCATGTCTGATGGTTTTTCCGGCAGCTTCTGGGCGCTTAGAGCAAGTGTACCCAACCACTCTCCTGAATAACTCATTTTTTCTCCATGAACATCTGGGGTCTAGGCGATGCCCCTAAACAACATTGCCTCAGGAATCTTATTACCTCTCAGAACCCCTGCCTCATCCTATGTCAAGAGACACTCAGTTCCAGGGAGAAGGCTATTAATTCTTTTCTTAACATTTGTAAAGGCTGGCAGGCTGCAGCTGTTGATGCTACTGGACACTCTGGTGGCCTCATTGCCCTATGGAATCCATCCTGGGCGAATTTTAAAGCATTCAGATTTTTTGGAGGGATCATACTTGTGGGTAATATTAGAGGTTTTGAAGGATACATCAATATTATGAATCTATATGCTCCTTACCACAATCGGCTGACATTCTGGACTCAAATAAAACAGTCTAGGCTCCTCTCCCTGAAGAATTTGATTATTATGGGCGACCTGAATTTCACAATGGATCTTGATGATATTTGGGGGAACAGAGCCAGGGCTGACAGACTGGCTGGTTTCCTACAGGAGATGTTGACGGATTACCATTTGGTTGATATTATTCCCTCGCCCAGAATTCCGACATGGACGAACAAAAGATCTGGTGTGGACTTCATTGGAAAAAGGCTGGATCATGTTTTGATAAAGGACAGGCTTATTCATACAATGGGATTGCCAAGAAGTGAGGTGCTGGTATCGAATGTTTCTGATCACATACCAGTTCTGCTTTCGTGGAGGAGGGTCGATAGGCTGGTGGGTTTTCACTTCAAATTCAATCGGGCTTGGTTGGAAGACAGTGAGTTTAATGACCTGATTAGGCAGACATGGCTGCGTGCTGCGGACAATTATGATTTGGTCTCCTGGGATCTTTTCCACCACAAAATACAGGAACTGAAAAGAGCAGCCAAACAATGGGAGATCAACAAGAAAAAGAAGTTAAAGGAAGAGTTGAATGCCATAAAAGAACAGATGAAGGCCATCTACATCGGTTTCAAAGACAGAGCTCCGGAGAATCATGACTATGAACATATCAAAAGACTAGCTGCGCGAGAACAAGAAATTATGAAAATTGATGAAATATCGTGGAAGCTGAAGAGTCAGAATTGCTGGTTAAAAGAAGGCGTCAGAAACACTAAGTATTTTTATAAATGTGCCTCTGACCGCAGGAATCGGAATGCTATATGGCGCATCAAGAGGATTGATGGTTCTGTTTCTACTACAACACCGGAAATACAACACGAAGCATTCCTACATTTTTCGGCCTTTTATCAGCAGAACCAAGAGATAGATTCTACATGCCAACAATGGGTTCTTGATCATGTTCCTAGAATTTTGGAAGACAATGACATAATTTCCTTGGATGCGCCTATTTTGATAGTCGAGGTCGAAGGGGTGCTTAAATCCTTTCCTCACGATAAGTGCCCTGGTCCAGATGGCTGGACCTCTGAGTTCTTTCTGTTCTTCTTTGATATTATGGGGGAAGAACTGACGAATATCACGGAATCTTTCAGAACATCTGGAAGAGTCCCGGCCAATCTGAACTCCACATTCATAGCACTCATCCCAAAGAATGATAACCCTTCAACCTTCGGGGAATATCGGCCAATTTCTCTATGCAATCTTCTGTATAAAATCACCTCCAAGATCATCACTAACAGACTAAAGCCGACCCTTTCTACTCATATATCTCCTGAGCAATTCAGTTTCCTCAAAGGCAAGTCTATTCATGATGCCATAGCTGTAGCACAGGAGGTTTTACACTCCATACACTCTCAGAAATGTGAGGCCTTGGTTATGAAAGTTGATCTCCACAAGGCATACAATACCCTGGATTGGTCCTACATTCGACTGGTTTTATTCAAAATAGGACTGCCTCTCAGCATCATCCGATGGGTTATGTCTTGCATTACCACTGTCAGATTCATTGTCCTTATAAATGGTCTTCCTACCTCCTTCTTCGCGGCTGGCCGGGGACTAAGACAAGGATGCGCCTTGTCCCCACTGATATTCATACTTATTTTGGGTGGCTTCAGTAAATTGCTGCATATGGCGACACGTAATGGTTACATATCAGGTTTTTTTTTTTTTTTTGATTCCACATCGACCTCGCATTCACTCTTTGCCGATGACATGCTGTTGTTTGGGAGCCTATACAGCACATATACAGGGACCTGAACACACGAGCTGATAGTCTATCTAAAAGGGGATTAAATGCAGCCTGTGGTGTTATACAGATGCTCCACTTCAAGGATGGAGTTCTTCAATTGGAAAATTCTTTTCCTTTACCATAACACAGTCTCTACTGATACTTTTTCCCTACATCCACATTTTGTTTGCTCACCTTTGTTTTTTGTTTCTATTACATACACCTCTCCTTATCTTCTCTATCTACAGATTGTAACCTCCTTATCTTCTCAACCTACAGATTGTAACCTCCTTATCTTCTCTACCTACAGTTTGTTACTTCCTATCTGATCTATCCTCTTTCTTTCTTCCTATCCTACTCAACTACTAGAGGTTTCGCTTGTTTTTTCCCAGCTCCACTTACTTTTCCCCCTTATGATTTTATGGTATACTTCTTCCGTATATTCTGTCAGTACATTGGAATCAGACCGTTTTCTTCCTCATGTGAGACATTTTCACTTCAGGGAGAAGATTGCCTATCTCTTTTTGCAGGGTTTTTGATCTTATGAATTCAAAATTGCTGTCCACAATTTTGATTTCCAAGAATGGTCGCATGTTTCTATTTCTCCTCATGACAAGCGTGCCAATTCAGGAGCATAACAAGCGAGCCTGCCATATGTTTACTCTTTTTGCATCCCTACTACAGGAACAGTCATTTAGATTTATTTCCACAACTGTTATACACATGCCTGTTCTCTAGATCATTCCAAGTGAGCCTGACATCAAGACAGCCTGTATACATCAACTACACATCTTAGGCAACTTCACAGAATCTTCTCAAGCGAGCCTGCTTCACACATTATTCTGGTGGTCTTTTTGACAACATCTGTGTTCTTGTTTTTGGACATTTCACCATAACAAGTGAGACTGTTTCATAATACTGTGTTGTCTCTCCCTCCTGCTCCTGGAGAATTGGCACCTGTATTTTGTTTTCTCAGGGTGTTCATCTATACTGGTACATATTTTGATTTGGGTGGATATATTCCCCGGAATGTTTCAATGATCCCATCCTGCATTTGGTTCGACTCTCACATGAAGTCTTTACCTCTGGATGTTGGATCTGTTTATCTTCGCTTCTAATTTGATGTAATGTCTGTAATATGAACTGTTAATATAACAGCGTTTTTTTCCTCTGGAAAAAAAAAGACTCTCTAACAAGCGGCGCATCATAAGTCATTTCCCTATTACCACTAGCCTTAGGCGAAAGAGGAGCCCATTAATTCCCCCCACCCCCGCTGGAGCTATCCCTTCCCTACTAATAACTCCCCAAGCTGGATACTAATAGGTCCCCTGGTCAACAAGGAAAATGAACTAGTAGGGGCGGATAAACATCTTTCAAACCTGAACAAACACTATTTGGACGAAAGCACTGCTAGAACATTATAAAGGTTTCTCTGGGCATTAACATGATGAGAAAACTTATATGCAAAAAATCAGGACTAAGTTTGTAAGGTACAGTTTGGTGAGAGGATATAGCAATCTTTGTTAGCGTAACTGTTTTGTAATATTTCTGAGATACATTTGTAAAAATCTAGATTTGAAAAGTCTAGGTGAGAGTGCAGTTTTATAATCGACCAAGTTAGTTGAAATTTTCAGATTCAACAACTGAATTCCAGAATTAGAGTTTAATAAACGAATCAGTGGTAATTGTAATTATTTTTTTCATTTGTTGAATTAAAAAAGAAAAAGAAAAAAAAAACTATTTACAAATTAAATTTTTTTTTTTCAAATATGTTAAATTTCCATAATTAAAAATGTTATATATATATATATATATATATATATATAATTTTCTTTTAATTGATAATAATAATTTAAAATAAATTTATAATTTACTTAATTTTTATGAATTTTTTTTAATATTAGCAATATGAAATGTATGATAGAGTATTTTTTGTTGTTGTTGAATTTAGTTTAGATGGAATAGTTGTTATACACTTCTCTCTAATTGAGATGGGAGCTATAATAAAGAAATACTCGGAGAGTATCTAGTGTTTTCATTCGTAATATATATATTGTAACATACTCCATTAACTTCACAGGGAAATGTAAGGAGTTAAAATTTTTTTATACAAGTTACTAATCATTACACAGACAGTTCACAGTGTAATTTTTATAAATAAGAATAGTAAACTCCTTAACCCTTAACAAATTCCATTACAGTATATTAACTCAATACTATATGATGTAACCATCCATTCATCCCATTACTCATATAGTCATCGCATAATTTCCATTATGAACATCATAACAAGAAAGGAATCAACCTCATCATCTAGACACAAAAATCATTCACACCATTGAACACCAATATACCCTGGAAACCCCGTAGGGTGAAAACCAGCAAATGTTTAATTTTATTATTAAACGCTCGTGAGGGTGTTCAGCCCATCACTCAATGGCTTATAAGGGAGACCATCCCTTAACCATCGTTTATATAATATTACAAAGAAATATGCAAATAACTAGCTTAAAGCCATTACAATAAATATGACACCATTTACCCTCTGGTCTTCATATCTTTAGATCTTCGCATCTTGGTGACATGGATGTACCTACAATGGACCATCGTACATTGACCCTTCCTGCAACTCGCACTCATCTGCATGAACATTAATCATTTACCTGCCACCATGACAAGCATAATTTCCCTTTGTACATGACAAGCATAATATTCCTTTGTACATGTCGCCATCATTCCCTGCTAGGATTCCTTCAACATAAAAGGATGTCAAGATTCATATAGTATTAATCAATGTATAATCATGACAAACAAGTAAAGTACCTTGTCATTCTCTCTTTAATAACACATACCTCATATGTGCTGGTTATAGGTCATCACAATAACTAATGCTTACGTCGCATAAGCACACATTCTTGTAAGACAATGGCTACATCTCCCAAGATTTCTTTAAGATAAACTGATACATCAACTAAGATATTTATGCCTGTGATTTACATACATTTAATAAAAATAGCTAACCCTTAAGCTATTACCTTTAGTGCATGGAATGCAAGTTAACATAACAATTGTCTCTCCCATGCATGCGAATGCATACTGATTCCAAAAGACTCTCCCTAAAGGAGTGCTTACACAACGAAGCACACAACCTTCTTCAAGAGTCTTCCCAAAGAAAATCTCAATGCTAGTAAGCATGTAATCATATGTAAAAATACACAATTAATAATATAAATACATGTCTCACTTTCAAGATTATACTAACATTCATATTCATTGTAGTTTTAATACTACAAGCTATCTTTCTACATACAAAAATGTATATTATTTTTCAATAAAGGCTAATACTTATGTTGCATGTATATGCAAGATCTTCCTCCATAAGGAATTTAACATCATAATGATTATAATATAAAATAATCATTTAGTTTATTTATCTAAGGAATAAATTGATTAGTTCCTTTAACCATGAATGTATTAAATAACTTAACTTACCAACATCATGGTAATTTATTCATGGATTTATTAAATAACTAATGTTTGCAAACACCATGGTAATCTACCCATGGTTTTATGAAACAATTAATCTCCATCAACCCCATGGAAAACTACCCATGGATTTATGAAACTATCCATGGATTCATTAATTCATTAACCTCTACCACTATCATGGTAACTATTCATGGATATATATTAATCCATTACTATTTACAACATGGTTAATGAATATAAATTTGAGAAACTCTATTTTCTTCTTCATTGCACAAATTGTACAAGAAGATATTTCAAGAGTCTCTCTCTTTAATCTATTCAAGAAAAATACTTTGGACTTGTTATCACTTCATAACTTAAATGAGTACAAAGTCCTTTTTTTTTTTTAAATAAAGATCATACAACTTCTATTTTCTTGCTTAACCATATTATGTAGATATTTATATTAAAGAGCTACCCTCTCTTATATATTCCAGAAAATCTTTTTTTCAAATGAAGAGCATGCATTAATATTATATAAATATTTATATATTCCTTTATTTCTTTCCATACAAACTTGGAAAATATTTGAAATAAGCCCTCTTTAATACTTTCAAGAAAGTCCCTTTTCAAATAGGAAGCATGCATTAATATTATATAAATATTTATATATTCCTTTATTTCTTTCCATACAAACTTGGAAAATATTTGAAATAAGCCCTCTTTAATACTTTCAAGAAAGTCCCTTTTCAAATAGGAAGCATGCATTAATATTCTATAAATATTTAAATATTTCCTTTATTTCTTTCCATACAAACTTGGAAAATATTTGAAATAAGCCCTCTTTAATACTTTCAAGAAAGTCCCTTTTCAAATAGGAAACATGCATTAATATTATATAAATATTTAAATATTTCCTTTATTTCTTTCCATACAAACTTGGAAAATATTTGAAATAAGCCCTCTTTAATACTTTCAAGAAAGTCCCTTTTCAAATAGGAAGCATGCATTAATATTATATAAATATTTAAATATTTCCTTTATTTCTTTCCATACAAACTTGGAAAATATTTGAAATAAACCCTTTTTAATACTTTCAAGAAAAGACTCGATATCACTTCATAATTTAATGGACTTATCTTCTACTCCCAAGATAAATCCACTCTTATGAAAATAGTCAACAATAAATTTGTTTATCAAATCCCATTAAACTAATGAAATACCATTTTCTTGGCATATGTAATTTATATCCAGAAATATAAGAAAGATCATTAATATTTCTATTCTCTAATAATCTTTTTGCAGAAAACTATATGATTTATAATTTTTATTTATATCTCTCTGCTCACAACAAAAGATTATATAATGAAAAATTAGCCATATACTTATCTTGGCAATCATGATATATATATAATCTTCTCCTATACCTTTTAACTCAAAGAGAAAGACTATATCATAAATAAAATAAACCAGAGTCACTTACCTTGGCAGTCGACTCTCATTCAATGGCATATTTGAATCCATACAGCAAGTGTCCAAAACCCTTTGTATGCATGATGCCATGCAATAAATGGGTCTGCAGGTCGAAAACTTTTGTTAACAAAACACTGTAGCAGCATACGCACACGGTCTTGAATCAACAAAACACTGTAGCAGCATACGCACACGGTTTTGAATATCGTATCTGGTTCTTCCTCCACCATATTCCAACAAAATCCATACCCTCTAAATCGACAACGAATATCATGACAATCTCCCCAGAGGAATCCACCAAGAAACTATTTACCTTCATAGATGCATAACGATTTGGATAGTTATCAAGAATTGGTTTGACATTAACCGAATCTTGATTTTCTTGATGCGACTGTCTCGGTAAAACATCGTAAAAACTATAAAATACAATGGTTTACGTTTACGTGGGTGTTACATACTCCCCCCCTTAAGAGAACACCGTCCTCGATGTGCTTCTCTCACTGAAGTTAAACTTATACTCATGATATAATAATATAAGCAATCCAAAGGGTCTCCTTCCCCCTAGCAATGAGACACTTTCATTTCCTTAAATGCCATTAATTGAAACAATAATGTTTTTATCCATATTCATGAGCATGTATAGCACAAAGAAATTTTCATTTCCATTTCTAACTGCTTATCGCTTATTCAATTCACAAAAGTATGGAAAAATATCTATACGAACTTACCAACCAATTACTATTGGAAGAAATTATGGCTTTTGCGCAAGCTTTCTGAGAATGGTTGAACACCCATCAACACCTCCATAAGTACTTAGAGAGAACCAACCCTCTCATAGATGCATCACGTGCACACTATCTTAGCTCCTGCTAAAGACATCCACAGAGTACTTAAAAAGGACTCAGAGAGAATCTAGCTCTCTAAACGTACCAATGGTCAATCCATGCACCATAGGCATATCCTAGCATCTGCTAAGACATTCAAACAAATTAGTAATATTATAAATGAACTTATACATTCAGTAATTCATTTTTCGAGCGCTAAGCTCTTTATACTTATCTGGAAATTTAGTCTTTCAAACTGTGGTCCTCCCAACCATCAAGTGAGGCGATTACATCCTCCACTTGCCCCCTAGCTCCAGAATCTGGACAGTGTCACGAGTCAACAGTGGATTCTTCTGCTGTGACATCGGGATGGCCAATCCAGTCACACTCAGAAAAGCCTGGAAGAGAAATTCGGGACATTCCGGTCCAATTCTCCAATTCCAGTCATACTCAGATGTTTTTGGCTTTACAAGGGTTGCTGGAAGCTATTTTCAACTGGTCCTCACCAGCTCGAGAAAATACTGCCCCTTTACCAATTTCACAGAACGCCTACTCCTCCCCGGGGATCCAGCTTATCCTCAGAGGAGTAGGTAACTGTCTTTCCAACTGTCCCCAACCACTTCCTATTCTTGGAAACATTTTTACCATCAACTTAGAAATATTTTCTTTCATTAATTAATTTCAACAAGTTTGTCTTTAGCTAGTTAATACTAGTTAGCTTTACTGAAGCTATCACAACTTCCCCCATGGAAGTAACATACAGGTGTTGTACATTAAAACATGATACTTTAACGTTTACTGTTGCAATCCACATTGCCATGTTTGCAATGTTTTATTTTCACAGATTTTATGTTTCCATTAAGCAACCCATGCTTACTATAAGAAACAATGCTAATCGTAAATATGCATTTCTCAAGCACATATTATCTTATGCAATCATTTTAAGTTCCTACATAAAATTTTGTCACACATACCAGTATATATAAATATCCATTAATGCGTATGTGTCAATAACGATTAGGGTATGAGTACAACATTTCCAATTCCCCTAATGTTCTGGTCCAAACAGACTGACACACGAATTAATTATCATAATCACTTGTTCACAAATTTTAAATAGCTTTAGTCAAAATTGATTCATGCATATAACCTTCATTAGTTATTCATTCATAACTAGTCAATAGTTTTAATGCATCCATGACGACTTATGCAAACACTAGTCAGTCAACTAGTCATTTAGTTAAGTTTCACAACTTGACCTATTAAGAGGTTTTATTCGATTTAATTTTAACACTCTATCATCTTACAGTAGGACTTTCCTCATATTTTGCATTCATGCATTAGTTTCACACACCATCACTATACACATTCATCTCTTTTAAAGTAGTGCATGGTAACTTAGAAATTTTATTGCATGCAAAAACAATTACTTCTTTCCAAGCTCAAATGAAAAGTAACTATTTTGCTTTCATGCTTTTATACTTTCTTTCCTAGAGAAATAAATCATAATACACTTATTAATCTCATATGCATATTCTTATGTAGTTATAATAGCATGTACTTTTTAACAACTCTCTTAAATGGAAGCTCATGCAATTCCATGTATGTAACAATTCATTTTTAAAGGAATCAACATGCATATGCATAGACTTCTTAAAATAAGATAACATAAAATACTTATCTTTATTTCATTTGAATAACTTCTCTCCCTAATGCAGTACTCATCCCCATCAGGAAATTCACATTGCTCATCCCCATCAGGAAATTCACATTGCTCCTCTACAACAATGTTTTCTTTTAGCAGCATTGATAAGATTTTATAGAATGATCAGATAAAACCTTAATCAATAAATAATCAATCCTTAATCAATAAATAATCAATCTTTGAGTGATCCTTTAACACCTATTCATGTGCATATATGAGATGTAAATACAATGTCACAACATGCTTTCTTCTAACATCTCTACATTAGTGTGAATAAGTAATTATCAATTCATGTCAAATAACTCCCATACACGCACACATTTGTACAAGACAAATCACTATATCTGTTAAGAAATTCCTTTAATGGAAAATGACACAATGTGCGTCCGCTTTACTTAAACTTTTACAAAATACCCACCACTTCAGCCTTTCCCTTTGGAACATGCAAATATAATAAAGCTAACACATTGGCTGTCGGTTCCTATGCATACAATGCATAAAGATTCTAATCTTAATTTCCCAACAGAGTACTTAACATAATCGAGTAGGCAAACCCATGATTCCTCTTCGAGGACACATAACATAATAGGCATGTAAAACATGGTTTTCGTTTCCATAAAACTAATGGAATAAAACATAAGAATACATACCTTATTCTTGAAATATTATACCCACATTAGCCATGTATATATTTTAAGGAAACCAAAACATTACTTTAGTTTTTGTACATGTAATTCATATTCTTTTCCAAAGAATCTTTTCTACAGTATGATAACAAAACATGTTATCATTTCCACATATAAACTTATGTTATTTCCGATGAAATTTAATACAACTATTGCATGCAAATAACCTTGTTCCTCTATGATTCTAGAGAAAAGTTGCTCATGCTTTGCTTCCAATAATTTATCGTAGATTGCCTCTTTTATGCATAACAAACTATGCAATACTAAAATGGTTAACTTAACCTTTAACATACCTAAATCAAGAAGTTTACATAATCCATCTAGCAATGTAATATATTCAAGAGGTTATTCTTTTTAACTTATATTTATTTTTAAGAAAAGAACTTGGATTCCTTATCGTTTAAGACACAAGTACGAAATCCCTTTTAAAAGAAATCAATCTTCCTATCTTTTCTGAAATAAGATTTAAGGCAAGCAAGTTTACTTATTTATGTTTTACTACTGCTCACACCTTCCAAAATACATACCAGTAATCTTTGCAAGAACTCACACGTGTTCTTCTCAGCAAAACTAGCATAGTAGTGTGGTCTTTTACCATGGTATATCTTTCTAAAAGATTATCATATTAGCAATGCTTTATTACTTTCCAAAAGAACTAACACAATCTTGCATATTAAGTAAAAGCAGCTTTTACTCTATATTTGTCTCTTTTAGTTGCAAGATTCACATGGAAGAATTATTTTCAAAATATACTTATTTACTTCCCAGAAAAATCAAAACACGCACATGTTTCTTTTTCAAGAAACCAAATTCCCAACTCCTTTCAAGGAAAATTCAACACAACAATAGAAGCTTTACATACATGGAAAATACATAACCTTTTTAAAGAAACTCTAACTCAACAGTTATTTACTTTGTAAGCAATGTATTTTCCATAAATGCAATAAATATTACTTTCAAGACAAGAAAGATATCAATACTTATCTCTTGAAACTCTTTATTCAACCTGGATTAGAGATGTGATGCCTTCCTTCACATACACGCTTTTCATCTCGGATCTCTCAATTTCTTTCCGCTAAATCCCAAAGGCGCCAGTTTTTTAACATTTAGCTCTGATACCACTTGTAACATACACCATTAAATTCACAGGGAAATGTAAGGAGTTAAAATTTTTATAAGTTAATCATCATTACCTAGAATGTTTATAAATAAGAGTAGTAACTCCTTAACCCTTAACAACCTCCTTTACAGTATATTAACTTAATACTAAATGATGAAAACATCCATTCATCTCATTGCTCAAATAGTCATCACATAATTGCCATTCTGAACATCATAACAAGAAAGAACTGAACCTCATCATCTGGACACAATAACCAATCACACCATTGAACACCATTATACCCTGGAAACCCCGTAGGGTGAAAACCAGCAAACGTTTAATTTTATTATTAAACGCTCGTGAGGGTGTTCAGCCCATCACTCAATGGCTTATAAGGGAGACCATCCCTTAACCATCGTTTATATAATCTTACAAGGAAATATACAATATCTAGCTTTAAGCCATTCAATAAATATGATACCATTTACCCTCTGGTCTTCATATCTTCACATCTTGGTGGCATAGATGTACCTACAATGGACTGTCATACATTGGACCTTCCTGCAACTCGCACTCATCTGCACGAACATTAATCATTTACCTGCCACCATGACAAGCATAATTTTCCTTTGTACATGACAAGCATAATATTCCTTTGTACATGTCACCATCATTCCCTGCTATGATTCCTTCAACATAAAATGATGTCAAGATTCATAAAGTATTAATCAATGTGTAATCATGACAAACAAGTAAAAAAGCACATTGACATTCTCCTTTTAACAACACATACCTCATATGTGCTGATTATAAGTCATTACAATAACAAATGTTTCCGTCGCAAAAGCACACATTCCTGCAAAATAGTGGCTACATCTCCCAAGCTTTTCTTTAAAATAAACTGATACATCAGTTAAGACATTTATGCATGTGATTTACATTTAATAAAAATAGCTAACCCTTAAGCTATTACCTTTAGTGCATGGAATGCAAGTTAACATAACAATTGTCTCTCCCATGCATGCGAATGCATACTGATTCCAAAGGATTCTCCCTAAAGGAGTGCTTACACAACAAAGCACATAACCTTCTTCAAGAGTCTTCCCAAAGAAAATCTCAATGCTAGTAAGCATGTAATCATATGTAAAAATACACAATTAATAATATAAATACATGTCTCACTTTCAAGATTATACTAACATTCATATTCATTGTAGTTTTAATACTACAAGCTATCTTTCTACATACAAAAATGTATATTTTATCTTTCAATAAAGGCTAATACTTATGTTGCATGTATATGCAAGATCTTCCTCCATAAGGAATTTAACATCATAATGATTATAATATAAAATAATCATTTAGTTTATTTATCTAAGGAATAAACTGATTAGTTCCTTTAACCATGAATGTATTTAATAGCTTAACTTACTAACATCATGGTAATTTATTCATGGATTTATTAAATAACTAATGTTTGCAAACACCATGGTAATCTACCCATGGTTTTATGAAACAATTAATCTCCATCATCCCCATGGAAAACTACCCATGGATTTATGAATACTATCCATGGATTTATTAATTCATTAACCTCTACCACTATCATGGTAACTTATTCATGGATTTATTAAATAAATTACTATTTACAACACGGTTAATGAATAGAATATTAATGTGATAAACTTCTCTTTTCTTCTTCACTATGAAAATAATTCAAAAGTCACTCTCTTTAACCTATTCAAGAATAGACTTGTTATCACTTCATAATTTAATGAGTACAAAAAATCTCTTTTTAAAATAAGAGCATTCCTCTTCTATTTTCTTGTTTATGTAAATATTTTATTAAAGAGTTACCCTCTTTGAATCTATTCAAGAAAATCTCTTTTAAAAATAAGGTGCATGACTAACCCTTATTTGGGCATAAGAGCTAGATAGACCTTTTAAAATAATTAACAAAGTTAACATGTAACCTTTGCAAACCCTCGCAAAGGAATTAACGCAATGGACTTATCTTCTACTCCCAAGATAAATCCATTCTTATGCAAATAGTCAACAGTAAATTGGTTTATCAAATCCCAATAAACTAATGAGATATCATTTCCTTGATGTAGGTAATTTATCTCAAGAAAGATCATTAGTATTCTATGTATAATCTTTATTTATATCTTTTAACTCAAAAAAAGAAGACTATTTAATAAAAAAGAGTAAGCCTAATCATCTTTCTTGGCAATCGACTCTCATTCCAAAGACATATATTTAAAATATAAAACACGCATCTTCTATTTTTATTGCCTATACAAAATTATATAAATATTTATATATATAATCTTTCCTTTATATCTTTCTTCTCACCAAAAGATTATATAATAACAATTAACAAATATTTTAATCACTTACCATACACCCATTTCAGCCACGGCTCGAACATAGCAATCTTTAAAAATGCACTGACCGCACAAAAAGAAGTGGTCTAAGTGGTCAGATAAGCATGTCCGCCGCAAGCAAAGGCTTCACAGGAAATGCTTGCAGCGTGGCATCAAACAATGGCTTCAAACTTCAGGCTTTGCGTGGAAATCTTGCAGCTTTTCATCGGTGTCAATGAAATCATTGAATGCTTCTACTGTTTGGAGTGGTCTCAAGAAAAACGACCTCCCAACATCCCAACAGACTCTGCAAAGTCAACATAGAATCCAAACAAGCACGATATGACACATGCTTTTAACAAGCTGCAGTCGCAGCTTCTCCTCCGATCTCACTGTTCTACGCTCCATGGTTCATTCTCTACGAAAGCACCAGTCTCCAACGCAACTTTTTTTCCAAACGTGCCCCCTCAAACTCCCGTAGATAAGGAATCCGTTCAGGAATTCGTTTTACAATAATTGATTCAAGAATTCGTTCATATTTAACCGATTCTTGATTTTCTAAATTAACGTAAGTTTTATTTACAATGCGTAAAATCGTAGGGTTGAGTCATATGTTACAACTAGGTAGTTGTCGCCATGCATCCCTAAAGAAATTTGCCTCCCCTCTATCCCCTATTTCCCATAAGCTATGCTCTTTGACTAGGTTTTGGTTGACATTAGCTGCCCTCTAGATCAAGGATCTTGGGGTGTCCTCATTAAATATTATCAGGTTCTGTCTATTCCAACTTAGAATATTTACTCGTCCAGATATCTGCCCAAGCCTTCTGACTTGTTTGCTATCCACCACAACCAAATTTTCGACCCAAGCACCTGATTACTAACTTTTGGATCCTTGAGCCCCAGACCTCCCGCTTCCTTGGGGAGACAAACTGTCGTCCAGTCAACCAGGACCCATTTCTGCTTGTTCACAGTGCTACCCCATAAGAAATTTCTCTGAATGGCCCTGATTTTCATAAGAACCGATTTAGGGGCGCTAAGACCGATAAAAGGTGCATAGGCATGGACTGAAGCACCGACTTCACCAGAGTTAGACAACTAGGAATGTTTAGCGCCTAATGGGTCCAGTTATCCAGTTTGGTTGTCAACTTATCCAAGAGATCTTTCCAAGTGCTATGTCTAGCCTTAGAGTCCAGCAGTGGGGCCCCCAAGTACTTAGAAGGGAGGGAGCCTTCCGAAAAGCCGAGGATTCTGATAATTTTTCTTCGCGTTATCAGTGGAGTATTGAAGAAGAATACTTGTGATTTCCCTTCATTTACCTCTAGACCGCTTGCTCTTTTGAATGCCTCCAGGATTTCTTTTAAGCCTCTTGCCTCTTTGACCGCAGCCTGGCCTATCAACATCATATCATCCACGAATTATTGGTGGGTATGATGGGTTTCCCCCTCATGTAGCCTAAGGCCTCTGATCCTCCCATCCTCTTGGCTAGCCTTCAAATTTCTGCCCAACCCTTCCGCCATCAATATGAAAAGAAAATGGGACAATGGATCCCCTTACCTGATGCCCCTCAATGCATGGAAAGTATTAGAAGGAGTACCATTAACCAAAATAGAGTAAAAAGCTTAGGAAACCAGGTTAAGGACCCATTTAACCCAGTTGTGGCAAAACCCGAAACCTTTTAACATCTACCTCATATATTTCTAGCTCAGTTTTTCATAGGCTTTGGCCAAGTCAAGTTTTATCTCATCCCTAGCTTCCTAGATTTTTTCAGGGAGTGGATCACCTCGTGGGAAAGGATGATGCCATCCAAAATCCGTCTCCCCTCCACAAAGCAACCTTGTTCTGAAGAAATAAGCTTTGGGAGCAGGGGTTTTAATCTATTTTCCATTACTTTCATGATAATTTTATAGATGACATTACATAATGCAATCAGCATGAACTTACCAGTTTCTTCCGCTCCGTGCTCTTTTGGAATAAGGGTGAGGAAAGTGGAGTTGAAGGCCTTCAAAATTACTCCCGTTTTCTGAGAGTCCTCTACAATGTCCAACAATTCATCCCTCACTAAATCCCAGCAGCTTTGAAAGAAATTGGTCATGAACCCATTAGGGCTCGAGGCTTTCCCTCCTTCCATTTGTTTGATTGGTTCCTCAACCTCAGCCATTTCAATTCTATGCATCAACATCATGTTATTCTCCGCCGACACTAGACGAGGTATATTGGCGGTTATCTTATCCATATCATGTCCTTTGCTTTCCTTTGTCTCATGAAGCAGACCAGAGAAGAAATGGTTAAGGCTACGCTCTAGATCTTCCTGTGTTTCCACATATTGGCCATTAGCAATTTTTAATCTGGCTATGTGGTTTCCTTGACGGTGTTATATTGTAGCTCTGTGAAAGAACCTGGTGTTCCTATCCCGCTCCTTGAGCCAAAGGTTTCTATATTTCTTCTACCATAGAATCTCCTCCTGCCTTTCACGCTGGGAAAGCTCCAGGAGGAGTCTGGATTCCATTTCCTTCTCCTCATAACTCTAGCCACCATGCATCACCTGTTGCTGCAGGCCCTCAATCTTCCCTTCTATTCTCTGTTTCTCCTCTTGGATATGGCCAAAGGATTCTTTATTCCACCTCTTCAACCGTTATTTTATAAACTTGAGTTTTTGTTGTAGGCAATACATTTTAGAACCTGACGGGGCCTCATATCCCCCCCACCACTCCCTGAGAATATTGTGGAAATCGGGGTGTGACATCTAGAATATCTCAAACCGAAAGGGTCATTTCAGGTTCTCTCCTAACTGATGCCAATCCAGATAAATTGGCCAATGGCTTGACCCAACTATCGGGAGGACAATGGCACCAATCTCTCCCTCCCCCCCGCTCAAAATGGATTATGACACTAGGAACCGATCTAGCCGAGAAGTAATGTGTTGGGAGCCTGCACGTTTGTTTTTCCAGGTGAATGAGTTGTTGGTAGTCTGCACATCCACCAAGTGCGGTTCTTCCATAACTTCATTGAATCGTTCACTCATGCTACTGAGGGTCTTTATTCCCCCATTTTTCTCCCCCAAATTCCTAATCAGGTTGAAATCCTTGCCTAACACCTAGTGCTTGTCACCCACCCAGTGCCTAAGATTACGAATGCCTTTTAAAATTCTGGTTTCAGAGCCATTTGAAAAGGCCCATAGACGTTCGACATCACCCCCAGGATAGAGGTGTCAAGGACATGAAAGTGGGCAGAGAGGGTGTGGGGAAAAACCACAAAGTCCTAGAGGCTTATCACTGAGGGGTTCCACAAAATTCCTATCCCTCCGACCATTCCCCTCGCGTCCACCGTCATCGTCTCCGAGCCTTTCCAAATGTGTCGGCTCATCTTCTTTAGTTCTTCGCTACTGCACTTAGTTTCTTGGAGAAAGAGAATCGAAGGTTTCTCCACTTCTATTTTCCTTTTTATCATTTGTTTTTTGACTTCACTGTTACAGCCTCTTACATTCCAAGATAGCACTTTCATGAGGGAGATTTTGATATAGCAAGAAAGGCGTCCTCAATACTTGGATATTGCCTTGATGCAACCAGTTTACCCCCCACTTCTTAGATCCTTTGGGAATTGCTTCATCTCCCTCGTATTTTTCCTTCAGAGACCTTTAAGGATTTTGAAACCACTCCTAATGTCTTCGAGCTCTTAGATTTAATGATCGCCTCTCTTAAGAGTGCAACTTGTTGGAAAGGTATGTACCTTGATCCCGTCTAGGTTTAAATCCCATATATTTATATCCTCTGCCTCCTCCCCTTTCCTTTCGTCCCCTTCGGTCATCTCCTCTTCGATCTCTTGATGAGATGCCTCCGATTTTGCGCCCTCCTTTCCTTTCTCCTTGTTAGTTAACTGAACTCCCACCACGTCATTGATCCCTTCCTCACTGACCTTGTTCAATGCCTCAAAATTATTCTGGATCTGTGGTTTCTTATGCACTTCTGGCCTAGGGTTTCTTTTTGCCTGTCTTTTTCTATTGACAAACTTCTCAAACCCTTCTGCATCTTTCTCCCTATTAGTGTTCTTAGATGTTATAGGTGGGGATTTTAGAGGGCATTCACAAAACAAGTGGGCATGTTCGTGGCACTGCCTACACCTAAATGGGATGTTCTCATAGTTTATTGCTTGGAACTAGTCCCCGTCATTCCAGGTCAGGTTCACTCCTTTCGATAGTTCCTTCGAGATATCTAGGTACACACAAATATGAGTGTAGGATACATACCTCATTTTCTTGGTCTGCTCAGCCACCTTGACAAAGGACCCCAAGGCGTTACCTATATCTTCAAGAATCTCGGGATGCCAGAATTTTGCTGGGAGGGAGTAGAGTCTCACCTAGACCGGGGCCACTGAGAGATTCACCTTGTCAGAGTTGAATCGATCCCTCCACAGGGTTAAATACAACCCTATTGAGTTGTATAAATACGGTCCTCCAGGTTAAAAAATATTATCGTGAAGAATCCGCTAGCCCCTAACTGCAGGTCATAGTGGCCATTTGGTTTCTAGGTTGTATTATCCACCATATAAGGGTTTTTTCGGTGGCCATATACCAAAAAACTTCCCAATTAGGGCGTGGTATTTCATATATTGGATATGAGGGCCCATACCATCCGATTTGATGTGCACCTGGGGTATCTCCTTTGTCTTAGGTAGGAATTGTCCAAGGCGCCTGGCCTCCTTTGTTTTCCCACCCCCAATCATGTGTTTTAAAGCCTGCTCCTTCTCAGACCCCCTTACAGTCCCTGAGTCCTTTGTTTCCACTGCTGGGTGCTCTGTCACCAAGGGGCCCGTTGAGGGATCACCCTCATCTCCCATACTCTCTGCCATCATCTTGGGCCTTGCAGGGCCAGAGGCGTTGCCTCCTTCCACTGTCCCCGCCTCCAACTTCCTGCCTCACTTTTTCGTGGCTTAGGGTTTTCTCCCGGTGCTCAAGGGATCAACCTAATTTTGACTTAAAATATGTGTGTTACATTACAAAAACGTGTAAGTTGCAATTGGAATTGTGTCATACTTATGTCAAGTAGCTTTCATCGTGTTATGTCCATATGTATCCATTGTTCTGTATGACAAATGGTACCATAAATTTTTATCACCACCTATGATAATTCCATATAAATGAAACCAAGTTTGAAATTTAGGGAAAATAGATTTAAAGATAAAAAAAAATACATGGAAATGTGACCATGTCTCTTAAAATATGTGTTAAGTTATAAAAACGTGTAAGTTGCAATTGTAATTGTGTCATTTCCATGAGCTACTACCATTACTAAGAAGTATTGAAAAAGAACTCATTTTTTTTAATAATGAAAATTAAAAACATGCATAAATATGATAACCTGCATAAAAAAACATATTTTATTTTTTAAAGAATTTTAGAGATTACAAACATGCATAAATATTATAATAGGTGAAGACTATTAAAGAAGATTTTTGAGTTATGAAGATTTATCTCATTTATAATAAAGATTCTTAACTTGTAAATAGGTTTTGCTACAATATTATGGACCAATGGCATGGTTTATTAATCCCATATGCCCAAAAAAACCATAACTAGCATAGCCATATAAATAAATTTATTAGTATATGTAAATGGTCATCTATTCATAAGAAGCATCAAAATACTTATTTCATTATACATCTTTGGTTGTTAAAAAAAAAACATGGCTAAAAAATCATAACTCATTTCATATAACACTTGTTAATCTGAAATATTTTGTAATTAATCAATTTAATTAAAAGAGAAAAAATGACATAACTACTTTGAAGATAAATCTCAACATTTTATTGTGACTATTATTAACCTTTGATTATAACTATTATTAAAAGTATTATAGAATATTCCATCCAAGTTAAATCCCTACCATCCATTTAATAATTATAGATAATTAAATTAAAATTATGCACGCCCTTTCCATTAATTTAATAATTATTGATAATTAAATTAAAATTTTGGAAGTTGTATTCCAAAATAGAGATGTCTATAGGTTCAAATCACACATGTTCATATGACATTGTTTTTCAAATTAATTAAAAGAGCATAAGAGACATAAAAATTTTTAAAATAAATGCCAACCTTTGATTTGTGACTACTATTAAAAATATCCTCAAATATCTAGTGCATAACCTTATTTCAAAATAAACATCCCTAATTGTCCAAGTGGTAGATGGTGACTAGGTGCTCTGTTAAGACATTGTTTGATGTGAAGTCACCAGTTCAATTCCTCAGGATTGGGTGCTCTATTAAGACACCCTTTGATGTGAAGTCACATGTTCAATTCCCCACTCTGATCCGGGTGATATGATGATATAGTCCCACTAAACTTATAAAAAAATAGGCATTCCTAATTAATAAAAAATTAAAATAAAATTATAATTTAGTTAATTTGTATGATTTTTTTTTGCAATGGGAAATATATCAAGACACAAGTACTTTGATGTTAATTAGCCTTTACTAACTATTTAATTTATATATCTATATCAATTTAAATTACTGTATATAAATTTCTTTTAAAAAAAAATATTTTTTTCATAATTTAAAAATCATTTTTAAAAAATCATTACCTATGATAGCTGGCTTAAGTGAAAATTAGTTGTTATGTTATTTATTTTAAACAGACTAAACATTCATTTCTTTTGAGAAAATGATTACATAATGAACATAAATTAATTATGTTTTGTTGGAAATAAAATTTAATTATGGAATTGTGGTTCCATAAAATTAAAAGAAGATTGATGATAAAAGCATTCCAAGAACTGAGAGTGGTTGAACAGAAAGCAGTTAAAAACAATTACCTTTCTTCTGGGGATAAAAAGTACATCCCAGTGAGGAAAAGGGATTCTATGACTGAGGAGAGGAAGGGAGAGAGTGATGATTTCCTGAGCTGCTGGTGACCAGTGGAAACACTCAGCGTTCCTAAATCCTGGAAATGAAGAGTACTGGACTTGGGGTCCCGAGTTCTCTTCTGGAATTTATGTAAACCTACTCATCTCAGGTGTGGAGCACAAGGGGAGATGAGGACGTAATCACCTCTCTCATGGTAGGGAGGACATCATCAGCAAATTTTGAGACCAGATAAGTATACAGACTGCTGAGGTAGTCAGAACTAGATATGTTGTTTTGGACATAATTCTTTTAAAATGGGAATTGTTCTTAAATTATGAAGTGCAGAATTTTACAAAGAGAAGTATTATTAATATAAATTATTATTATTTATTTTCTGAAGTAATCAAAAAAGTTACAGTAGAACTGTTATTATTATGCTGACTATGTGAAAATTCATCTCTTGAGGTTCTTGATTGTTTAAGGAAGGGTAATATTTATATCATTAGATACAATAAAACAAAAAAAACTTCTACTTGAAAATAAGTGCCAGAGAAACTGTTAGTTTAGGTCCATGGTCGAGACCCCGGACCCAAACAGGTCATTAATCTCTG
The DNA here is from genome assembly GCA_034641835.2 of Pinus albicaulis. Taxonomy (NCBI): domain Eukaryota; kingdom Viridiplantae; phylum Streptophyta; class Pinopsida; order Pinales; family Pinaceae; genus Pinus; species Pinus albicaulis. Next base: position 59,827 of record JAXQQM020070449.1, on the reverse strand, counting down.
TATTCTATGATATACTCGGACAGGATGAGTGTTTAGATAACAGCTCAGAAAATGGATGGTCCGGACACCCTTGAGTAAACAAATAAATTACCAAAGAAACAAAAGGCTTAAACCCCAATTCTTGACCAAACTGTTCCATGCGAAATTTTAAAGAAAACTCATACTGTAGAAACTTGGAACAAATATTTGTCGAAGTAAATGTCTAAATAAGCAAACACCCGATATATATATTTTCCAAAGCCAGTATTATAGAAAAACCCTATTACAGGTAATACAAACAAATGAGTTTTTAAATTAATAGAACAACCTAACGAAAATGCTCAAGAACAAGAAAATTCATTATAACGCTATTGCGTAGCATTTGAAAACATTTAACATTGATTTCTGACAAGAAGTGAAACTTTATTACAAGAAGAAACTGAAACATATTACTATACAAGGTTCCAAGATGTATTAATCATTCATCGCAACCAAATTTGTATACAATACTTAAATTTTGTCTCGTTGAGAGATTTTACTCTTAGTTGGGTCGAAGGTTTAACTAGTAAAGAGAGGAACAAGAAATAACTAGCAGAGACCATTGCATGTCTAAATAGTCAACAACGTTATGCTTTAAAGAAATAAAGTATATATATCATTAGGGGAATTTTGAGGTCTAAAATGGGCCTCCTAAGAAAAATTTACAACCAAAATAAACTTTATAAGAACCAATAGGATTCAAGATGATGATGTCAACCATGGGGGATGATTCACCATTTTTTAAGTAAAAGGGTAAAAAGATTAAAAAATAACAAAATAATAAAAATACTTTTTCAACTTATCTCCCAAAGTTTTTACTCAAATTTCTAGCGGGAGTACTCGTTGGATGCAAAATTTAATTCCTCATCCAAGGATTACCCATGTTGCCTACTTTTGATGGACCTCGCTACACAAAAAATGAGAAATACAAGAAAAAACGTGATTGCAATAATGTTTTTCATGTATTTCTCATTTTTCGTGTAGTGGGATCTATTTAAAGTATTCAACATGGGTGCTCCTTGGATGATGAATTAAATTTTGCATACAACGGGTACTCCCGCTCAGAATTTAAGTAAAAACTTTGGTAGATAAGTTGAAAATATGAATTGAAAAATACTTTTTTCTTTTTTCCCTCCAAAATTTGATGATGTAATTAAATATTATTTTATTATTTCCGTTATTATTTTATTATTTCCGTTATTATTTTATAATTTACTTAGGAGGCCCATTTTAGACTTCAAAATTCCCCCATGAAAATGAAAGATTGACTTGCATGATAAACTATCCCTTGGGGCGAAACCCATAACAAAATAAAAGGCTAATAGTGTATATGGCTTGGAGCCTTAAAATCCTACTACAGTAACGCTTAAAATTGCAAGGACCGAAGAGCTAAAAGGGCCAGAACTCTGCCTGGAAGTTAAAACCCCCATTTTTAAACAGTAAAGTACCTACGAATAGAACGACAAGGTCATTGTAGCCAGAAAGTCCAAAACAAAAACGATATAAGCAGTTACTAGAATCACGCTAAGGGAGTTGCAGAGAAGCAATTACCTGCGTCACAATGGAAAACAAAACGTGCAAAGTTAGAGAACATACTAAGTAAAATGGATGCGAAGCGTAAAACTATGAGAAATCCTGTGAGTTTAGAAACTGCATTACCTGGGATAAACTCGGCAGACCTGTGGAAACCCTGCACCAAGATAATCCTTCGAGGTGTTAAGAATGAGTTAAATGACCTGTGACAAATGAAAAAACAGAAAGTTCGAACAGCGACGCCATAGTGGAGAAATTTACCTACCATGGAAGCTGGAAGGAAGGACCAGAGAACTAGAGAAAGCATAGCTAGGAAGACATCCCAGGGAACCGGAAAATCCATTGCGCATTCCACTAGTTTTTCTTCATCCAACCTGCATGCATAGCAAGCAATTAACTCCACTGCCATTTCCCTGCAAAGAAATGCAACAAAAACACTTTACAACTCAAGAAAACTATTTTATATTGCCATAAAGAGATTAGAACCCAAACTGTAAAGTAAACCGAAGATTACCAATCTGCATGTGCCATGGTAAGCCAGGCTTGAGCTGGTGGATTGACGGTGGAATGAACAAAGTAGAACACGGTGGAGTTGCAGAGGAGAAGTGCTGGAGAGCTCACAACACAAAATGAGAAATTAGTTAGGGTTAAGCGTGGTCGATACCCTAAACGGGTACCGCAAATCACTCCATCGTGGATCCCAAAGAAAACCTAGATCGGACGGTGATAAATCATGCAAGTGTTAAGTGTGTAGTACAACCCCAGGCGTAGTGTTGTACAACAAACCACTTTAATAGTTCTTTAATCTTCGACGAAATCAATTTAACATCGAATAAAATCCAATAATAAGGTTAAAGGATACGTTAACCTTGATCTGTCCTTCGGGATATTAATAATAGGTGTTATGAGTCAGAACACAATTAAATTCACTAGAGGCATCATAAATAAAAGGTACAGTGATATGACAAATGTATTGGGGTTGAGTTGGCAACAAATATCCGGAAGGTCGAACCATGTGGAACATCCACGATATAACCAATTTATATGTTAAAAAAACAAAATGATAATGTGCCAATAGAATTACATTGCTAGTTCTTAATAATTATATAGAAAGTATGGTTAAATATGGTAAATGTAATTTTTTTTTTTTTAATTACGGTTATGTATGTTACAAGTGGTATCAGAAAAGCATTCATACGTCGGGACCCAATGGGTCACCTAACATGATAAATTGTTGTGTGTAAAGGTTGCATAGAAAAGAAATAATATAGTAGAGGACAAATGAGAAGGGGATCGACACAACAAACGCCTCATAATCCAGGGGAACCTACACCCCAATCCCATCCAGAAATGTGGATTCAGCTAAGTGTAGACCAGCATCAACAAACCAGTAGACTATTGGAAGAACAGTAGCACCAAACCAGTATACTGCTAAGCACTGTGCAGAAATTACAGGAAGAAATGGTCCGGGTTAGGAGTGACAATGAGCACTTGATGCAAGAGCAGGAAAGGATACCAGCATCAACAAACCAGTAGACTGTTGGAAGAACAGTAGCACCAAACCAGTATACTGCTAAGCATTGTGCAGAAGTTACAGGAAGAAATGGTCTGGGTTAGGAGTGACAATGAGCGCTTGATGCAAGAGCAACAAAGGATACTCAAAAGCCTTTATGATTAAGCTGAATCAAGTGTTAAACCCAATCTGTGTGAAAATCTGTGAGAAAAAATTAACAACAAGCTAAGGATCAAGCCAATGACAGAATGGAAAGAAGACATTCACAACAAGAATATAAACTATAATGAGGCCGAGTCCGGTAACATGTCGGAACAACAGGAAATTAAGAAACAAAATGTGGAATTACAAGGTGAGTTCCGAAAGATTAAGCCACCTATGTTTTATGGAGAAGTGGAGTAGGTGGCAGAAGCTTGGTTGATTAATATGAACAAATACTTTCAAGTTTATGAGTACAACAATAATATAAAAGCCAAGTTGGCCATCTATCAGTTGAGAGAAAAGGCCACCCTGTGGTGGGAGGAAGTCAAGAATGTCCGCAGCATTGAAGACTAGGACATGGCATGGGATGCATTTTAGCAATTCTGTAAGGACAAATATCTAACAGAATGTTTCTATGACGAAAAGTCCAGAGAATTCCATGATTTGGGGTTGGGTCAAATGACAATGGATGAATACATAACTAAGTTCACTTCCTTATTAAGATATGTTCCTTATTTAAGGGATGAAAAGGCTAAGGTTCAACGATTCTTGAGTATCTTGCCGACCCACATGAAAGAACGAATTGAGTTCGTGAATCCAAGGACCATGGACAAAGCAATTCGAAAATCGAGAATGTGTTACCAGCAGTCCAAAGAAAAAGGAGAAATAGGAAAAAATTGGCAGCCAAGAAAAGGGCAGAAAAGCAGTTCAAATTTCAAAAATGCTAGGACCAATAACCTTAAGAATTCCGCAAGGAATTCAGTGAGAAACATTTCATAAGAAACCATCAAAGAACCCAGTGGCCTACAGAAGAAAAGCGTACAGAGGCTTCCAGTAAGCCTGAACTTGGACCGAACCAGAAACCACCTCTACAGTGCTAGGGGTGTGGTGAGGCAAACTATTATAATAATTTCCCACAGCGAGGAAGAAATGATACAGTAGATAATATGCAAGAAGCCTCTACAATGGGAGATGTAGCCCAAAATATACCCAGAATTAATGCAGCTTTGGAGGATCGGCAGGGGAATTATCAACCAACGATCATAGAATTGGAAGATAAGTTACTCTCACAAATTGTTTTCATTTTGGTTGACCCAGGTGCCAGTTTAAGTTATGTAAACCCCAGAATAGTAGAAATCTGTAAATTACAAAGTCAAAAATTCAAAAATCCCTGACTGGTACAACTAGCCCCTAGGGAAAAAAGAAAATTTTGTGTCAAAATTCCAAACTGTACACTGGAAATTGGAAACCAACAATTAAATGTGGATCTGAATGTACTGCCTTTGGGATTCTATGATGTACTGTTGGGCATGGATTGGTTGGAGAGACACTGGACGTTGGTAGATTGTAAAGAGAAGATTATATATTATAGAATGTGAGATGGAAATTGTCAAGAAATACAAGGAATCAAGAAACCCTTACAGTTGTGTCCTATCACAGCCTCCCAAATGAGTAGGTGTACTAGAAAATAATGTCATATATATGCCATTCAGGTGGGTTTTTCTAATTCTAAGGAGAATACCCCTATGTTGGAAATCATACCAGTAGTACAAGTTTCATGGATGTGTTTCTAGAAGATGTACCAGGATTACCTTCAAGAAGGGACATCGATTTCACTATTGAGTTGATGCCAGGAGCATCACGAATATCAAGGGCACCATATCGAATGAGTGTATCAGAGCTAACTGAATTGAAAATGCAACTGCAAGAGTTGTTGGAAAAAGGGTGCATTCGACCGAGTGTATATCCTTGGGGAACATCGTTGTTGTTCGTAAAGAAAAATGATGGAACCATGCGAATGTGCATGGACTATAGACAACTCAATAAATTGATAGTAAAAAATAAGTATCTATTGCCATGGATTGATGCCCTGTTTGATTAGGTGAAGGGGGCCACTGTATTATCGAAGATCGACTTAAGATCGGGATATCACCAGATCTGGGTTAAAGACGAGGATGTCTATAAGACTGCTTTCCGTACTCAATATGGGAATTACGAGTTTGTGGTATTATTGTTTGGTTTAACTAATGCACCAGCAACATTTATGAGGATGATGCATGGCATATTTCACCCATTTTTGGATAGATTTGTTCTGATATTCATTGATGATATTTTGATTTATTCAAAAACCATGGAATAGCACAAGGAGCACTTAAGGATAGTGCTAGAGATGTTACGAAGACATCAGTTGTATGCCAAGTTCAGCAAATGTGACTTTTTCAAATAACATATCCAGTATCTAGGCCATGTCATTTCCGCTGAGGGAATAGTTGTCGATCCAGAGAAAATTAAAACTATTATGGAATGACGAGTACCCCAAAATGTGGCGGATATATGTTCTTTTACGGGGTTGGCTGGATACTATCGATGGTTCATTGACGGATTCTCAAAGATTTCCTTTCCAATTACATCCTTACAGAGAAAGGGAAAAATATTTAAGTGGACCAGTGAGTGTCATAATAGTTTCGATAAGTTGAAACATTTTCTAACCACTGCCCCAGTGTTGAGGGTAGCCGACCCCAACAAAGAATTTGAGGTCTCCACCGATGCTTGTAAGGAAGGAGTTGGGGCAATTTTATCAGAAGAAGGAAGAGTGGTTGCCTATGAATCAATAAAATTAAAGGAGAATGAACAATGATATTCATCCTATAATTTAGAGCTGACAACAGTAGTGCATGCACTCTAGGTATGGAGGCACTACTTGTTAGGAAAAAGTTTTGTGTTAAAAACCGATCACAGCAGCCTAACCAGCTACTTTAAGCAAGCAGATTTAAAAGCTTGACAGGCAAGGTGGAATGCCTTCCTAAACGAATTTGATTTTGATATACAGAGTGTGAAAGGAAAAGAAAATCGTGTGGCAGATGCCTTAAGCAGAAAACTGCATTGTGTTTATGAACTTTTCTATAATTAGATTGAGTGTAAATTTTTAGATCAGATAAAAGAGGAAGCCGAGAAGGATCCTGAATACCGATTTTTATGGCAGCAAGTGGAGGAAGCCAGAAGATAAGAAAAACCTTCTGACTACGGAATTAATAGGGATCAATTGTTAACCTTCAAAGAAAAGTTATATATCCAAAATTGAATGGATTTAAAAGAGATGATCATGAATGAGTATCATTGCAGTAATTACTCAGGACACCCAGGATACCAGAAAATGCTAACAATAATCAGAAAATATTGCGAAGAAATATTGTGGAGTACTTACACAAATTTCTGGAGTGTCAACAGGTTAAGGTGGAACATCAACACCCAACCAGATTGTTGCAACCTATACCAGTGCCGAAATGGAAATGGGATGTTATATCCATAGATCTCACTACTGGTTTACCAAGATAAAAAAGGCACAATGACTCCATTGTGGTGGTGGTTGATAAATTGAGTAAAACAACACATTTCATACATGTACAGTCTACATTCAAAACTGTGCAAATATCAGATATCTTTATGAGAGAGATTTTCAGACTGCATGGCATTCCAGAGACTGTTATATCAGATAGGGATGTGAAGTTTACTTCAGCATTCTGGAAGGCCCTTTTACAGGTTTGGGAACCCAAATAAATTTCAGCATCGCTTATCCTCCCCAGACGGATGGAAAAACTAAGCGGGTGAACCAAATCTTGGAAGATATGTTGAGTATGTACGTAATGCAACAGCCAATGAAATGGGAAGAGTATCTAAATTTGGTAGTATTTGCATACAATAATGGTTACCAGGAGTCTCTTAAGATGAGCCCCTTTAAAGCTTTGTATGGGCGACAATGTCGTACTCCCATTAACTGGAGTAGTCCTGAAACCAAGTTGATGCTTGGACCGGAAATGTTGCCTGAAATGGAATCGGAAGTGAGAAAGATCAAACAAAATCTGAAAGCAACTCAAGATCGACAGAAAGAATGTGTAGATAAAAATAGAACTTACAGAGAATTTGAAGTGGGCGATCATGTGTATGTAAGGATTAAACCTAAGAAAAGCACACTAAGGTGGACCTCCTATGCCAAGTTGGCTCACAGGTTCTGTGGACCTTTCCAGATATTGGAGAGGATGGGACCTGTGGCTTACCGGTTGGCTTTACCCAGCCATATTCGAGTGCACAATGTGTTTCATGTATCCTTACTAAAATGGTACGTGCATGACCCAAAGCATGTAATCCACTCGCAAAACATTCAGATGGGGTAATATTAAAAATCCTATCTTAAAATACTAAGTTTTATGAGATTTTAACTCAGGTTATTGTTGAATGCAAGTCGAACCGGATGGAAAATTTCTGGTCGAACCTCAACGTATACTCGATCGGAGAGAAATCATGCTCCGAAGGCGAGCCATCACCCAGGTTAAAGTGCAGTGGAAGCACTTCAACTCGGATGAGGCTACCTGGGAAGATGAAGGATTTGTTAGAGAGGCTTACCCAGAATTGTTTGCCGAGCTGGAATGAAACACTGAGGACGATGTTTACTTCCAGAGGGGGAAGTTGTGACAGTTGGCTTAAGTGCAAACTAGTTGTTATGTTATTTATTTTAAAGAGACTAAACATTCATTTCTTTTGAAAAAATGATTACATGATGAATATAAATTAATTATGTTTTGTTGGAAATTAAAATTTAATTATGGAATTGTGGTTCCATAAAATTAAAAGAAGGCTGATGATAAAAGCATTCCAAGAACTGAGAGTGGTTGAACATAAAACAGTTAAAAACAATTACCTTTCCTCTGGGGATAAAAAAGTACATCCCAACGAAGAAAAGGGGTTTTGTGACTGAGGAGAGGAAGGGAGAGAGTGATGATTTCCTGAGCTAGTGGTGACCAGTGGAAACACTCAGCATTCCTGAATCCTGGAAAAGAGGAGTACTAGACTTGGGGTTCCGAGGTCTCTTCTGGAATTTTTGTCAACCTACTCATCTCGGATATAGAGCACGGGGGAAGATGAGGATGTAAACACCTCTCTCATGGTAGGGAGGACATCATCAACATATTTTGAGACCAGATAAGTATACAGACTGCCGAGGTAGTCAGAACTAGATATGTTGTTTTGGACAGAATTCTTTTAAAATGGGATTTGTTCTTAAATTATGAAGTGCAGAATTTTACACTGAGAAGTATTGTTAATATAAATGATTATTATTTGTTTTCTGAAGTAATCGAGAAAGATACAGTAGAACTGTTATTATTATGCTGATTATGTGAAAATGCATCTCTTGAGGTTCTTGATTGTTTGAGGAAGGGTAATATTTATATCATTAGATACAGTAAAACATAAACAACTTCTACTGAAAAATAAGTGTCAGAGAAACTGTTAGTTTAGGTCCATGGTCAAGACCCTAGACCCAAACAGGTCGTTAATCACTGTATTCTATGATATACTCAAACAGGATGAGTGTTTAGAAAACAACTCAAAAAATGGATGGTCCGGACACCCTTGAGTAAACAGATGAAATTACCAAAGAAACAAAAGGGTTAAACCCCAAATCTTGACCAAACTGTTCCATGCGAAATTTTAAAGAAAACTCATACTGTAGAAACTCAGTACAAAGATTTGTTGAAGTAAATGTCTAAATAAAAAAACACCCAATATATATATTTTCTACAGCTAGTATTGTAAAAAAACCCTATTACAAGTAAGACAAACAAATGAGTTTTTAAATTAATAGAACAGCCTAATGAAAATGCTCAAGAACAGGAAAATTCATTATAACGCTATTGTGTAGCATTCGAAAACATTGACAACGATTTCTGACAAGAAGTGAAATTATATTACAAGAAGAGACTGAAACATATTACTATACAAAGTTCTGAAATGTATTAATCATTCATCGCAACCAAATTTGTATATGATACTTAAATTCTGTAACGTTGAGAGATTTTACTCTTAGGTGGGTCGAGGGTCTGACCAGTGAAGAGAGGAACAAGCAATAACTAGCAGAGACCATTTCATGTCTAAATGGTCAACAAGGCTAGGCGTTAAAGAAATAAAGTATATATATATATATATATATATAGCGAAAGATCGACTTGCATTATAAACTGTCCCTTGGGGCGAAACCCATAACAAAATAAAAGGCTAACAGTGTATACGGCTTGGAGCCTTAAAATCCTACTACAGGAAAGCTTAAAACTGCAAGGACCGAAGGGCTAAAAGAGCCAGAACTCTACTCGAAAGTTAAAACCCCCATCGTTAAACAGTGAAGTACCTGGGAATAAAATGACAGGGTCATCGTAGCTGGAGAAGTCCAAAACAAAAACGATATAAGCAGTTACTGGAATCACGCTAAGGGAGTTGCAGAGAAGCAATTACCTGCATCCCAATGGAAAACAAAATGTGCAAAGTTAGAGAACATACTGAGTAAAATGGATACGAAGGGTAAAACTATGAGAAAGCCTGTGAGTGTAGAAACTGCATTACCTAGGGTAAATTCAGCAGACCTGTGGAAACTCCGCACCAAGATAATCCTTCGAGGTGTTAAGAATGAGTTAAATGACTTGTGACAAATGTAAGAACATAAAGTTCGGACAACGGCGCCATAGTGGAGAAATTTACCTGTCACAGAAGGAAGGAAGGACCAAAGAACTGGAGAAAGCATAGCTGGGAAGACATCCCAGGGAACCGGAAAATCCATTGCGCATTCCACTGGTTTTTCTTCATACAACCTGCACGCATGGAAAGCGGTTAACTCCACTGCCATTTCCCTGCGAAGCAATGCAACAAAAACACTTTACAACTCAAGAAAACTATTTGATATCATCGCAAAGAGACTAGAACCCAAACTGTAAAGTAAACCGAAGATTACCAATTCGCATGCACCATGGTAAGCCAAGCTTGAGCTGGTGGATTGACGGTGGAATGAAAGAAGCAGAATACAACAGAGTTGTAGAGGAAAAGTGTCGGAGAGCTCACAACGCAAAATGAGAAATCAGTTAAGGTTATGCGTGGTCGATGCGTGGTCGATACCCTAAATGGGTACTGCAAAGCACTCCACCGTGGGTCCCAAAGAAAACATAGATTAGACGGTGATAAATCGTGCAAGTGTCAAGCGTGTAGTACAGCCCCAGGCGTAGTACTGTACAACGAACCACTTTAATAGTCATTTAATCGTCGACGAGATCAATTTAACAATGAATAAAATCCAATGATAAGGTTAAAGAAGACCTTAACCTTGATCTGTCCTTCGGGACATTAATAATAGATGTTATGAATCGGAACACAATTAAATAATCACGAACGGGATCATAAATAAAGGGTACAACGATATGACAAATGTATTGGGGTTGAGATGGCAACAAATATCCGGAAGGTCGAACCATGTGAAACATCCACGACATAACCAATTTATATGTTAAAAACCCAAAATGTTAATGTGCCATTAGAATTACATTGCTAGTTCTTAATAATTATATAGAAAGTATGGTTAACTATGGTAAATGTAATTTTTTTTTTTATTACGATTATGTATGTTACATTGCTTTAATACAAAAAAATTATTCTAAATTTACATTTTTAACACAAAAAATAATAATAATAATTAAAATACATAATTAATTTACAAGGACAAAAATATAGTATGGTTGATAATTCCCTTCTTTCTTTTTAATTGTTAAAAGTTAATAAAATTTATTAAAATAATTCGAAGAATCTAAACCTACCCAACAACAATTAACAACAAGATTTCCAAGATAAAGTTATTCTTCTTTAGGGAAATGCAATGAGAAAAGCAAAGATCCAAATGATAAAAAGAAAACCAAGGTCCAAATGAGAGATAGATTAGTGCTTGAAATTAATATTTAGAGAAAAGTAGAAACATATATATATATTATAAATAAAACATTTACATAAAAATATAATATAAAATTATTATTATAAATAATTTATGTAATAAATAATCTTTACATTAAATGAAACATTTAAATAAAAATATGATATAGAATTATTATTATAATTTATTTATGTAATAAAATCAGTGTAGATTAATAATTTCAAGTAAAATACCATTACCTTTACTACTTTAACACGATTTTACTAATATATATGATTTCAACTTTATTCAAATTATTTTCTCCCCACGAACCAAAGTAGTGAAGCGGTTTTTTTTTACGTCATCTAGTCCCATCCCAACGCTATCGCGGCCATTTTCGCCCCGCATTGGGATTCCTGAGATGCATCTCAGTTCCAGTTTTGGTCTTTTAACGTATTAATTTTTTATTTTAACTATTTCAATTCAATTGCAGATTTCTTAAAATCTAATAATCGCTCTTGAATATTTCTCGAAGCCTATTCCAATGCCAAATCCGCCTACCGTTTAAAAGAAATACAATAATAATTGAATAAACTAAATTTCAATTTAAATGGTTTGGATTTTAGCAAGGATTTATTGTAATTATAAGTGTGATGGGTTCAGAATATTAAATTCATATATATCCACGGAAGGATATATACTATGCTGAGATATTACATTGCTGTGATTTTATCCAGCTTTAAATATGATGTTTTTGGAATGTATTGTTTATTTATCTAATCGACAACTATTAAATTTATCCGTCAATAAATTAATTTTCCATCTATTAATTTGATTTGAACACAAATCTACCAACCAGTCCAAAAATTGGACCATATAATTATAGAGCGCAGGGAATTCAGATAGAAATTATCATCTCCATATAGTTATATGTGAAATCTCATGCGGCTGTTTTTTGTAACAGGCAGCACATATTATTTTGTGAACCTTTTGGTTTTTATCTTCCAAAGATCTCATGGGTATGTCACTTTCGATGTTCTCGGCTTTAAACAGCGCGAGATATGTCTATTGTCTCCACACTCTCCCTGGAGTTATGTGCTGGGTATATATATGGAACTGAGTAAGCATTATGTAGTAGAACATTTGCATGTTGTTGCATCCGATCTTGATGAAAGCACAACTTGCTTTTGAGATTAGATCGTTTTATGAAATAGTCCTGCATGTACTGTACTTACGTATGATGTGGAAATGTATTTGGTTTTTGTATTGTTTTAATAGAACAGCGTTTTTTCTTTCCTCTTAAAAAAGAAATTATCATCTCTATATAGTTATTAACTAATTGTTGAAGACAGAGATTTCAAATACAAATTATCATCTGTTATTCAGTTATTGATGAAAAGTGTTTTGAATCTGCTGAATTCGATTCAATGACACCCATGTCTGCCCTTGGCGGAGGCCAATGTGAACAGCTGCTAAACAAATTTATCAACATATCACTCTTCAGATCCCTTACAGCTTTCCATATTCAATATCATCTTTCTGAACACATCTCCCATCTCTCGCCCTCTGCCTCACCTCCTTCCCCTCTTCTCTGTCTTCTGGTGCCATTACTGCCCTCACACCTCTGCAAATGTCCCCGTGCTGGCTCCGCCGTCAACCCCTCTAGCGACCTCCACACCCACTTTCAATTAAGTGGCAAACAATGTTGCGAACATCAGCATCGGGATAAAATCGGCAAGCGTTTGGAAAACCTAAAAGTCGTAAAAACTAGGAAAATATCTATAAAAATCGGTAAACATCCGCAAAATCAAGATACCATCAAAATATCCGTAAAAATCGGCAAACACATCGGCTAAGCCAAATATCGTGATTTCGAGATAAAATCGAGATGTTATCTAAATGTTCGCAACACTGGTGACAATCAATGTGGCATTCAACCCCTCATCCCATTGTATCGGCAAAGTGATGAAAGGCAATCCCACGCTCATTCCCTCCATCAGAGAGCTCCAACAACAGTCCGTCAGAAAAGCATCGGTGGCATAATGTGATAAAATATCTTTCTGCGGTGCCCAATCCGTAAATACCAACCTAGGTTCAATTCTTCTGAGTTGTGTTTGACTTGGGTTGTTGGAGGAATTTTGGTGTAATGGCAAACCTCTTCTTGGTATCAAACCCTGGACCCAGGTTCGATTCCCCTAAGCTGCTTATGAGCCTCTTCATGGTATCAGAGCCTCCTCGACCCAGGTTCGATTCCCCGAGCTACTTTTGTAATATTCCTTTTTTTTATTATAAGGTCAAAGTAGGCAAACCTCTTCATGGTATCAAAGCCTGAGCCAGTTTCAATTCCCCCAAAGCTGGGGTATGAGCCTCTTCATGGTATCAAAGCCCTTGACCCAAGTTCGATTTCCCCAAGTTGCTTATGAGGCGACCCAGGTTAGGTTTGATTCCCCAGCAAGCCCCACTTATGAGCCTCTTCATGAATATCAGACTTGTTAGTTCCCTCGGAATTGGGTTTGTATCTTCATTTTTATTATAAGGTCAAAGTGAAGCAGAATCAAACCTTCTTTTTTCGAAGAAAAACAATAAAATAAGGTCCATCAAACCTATAAAAAAGGAAATAGGGCCAAACAAAAGGAATCATCCTGAACTTGTCTATTTATTTGTGTTTTGTTGGGAACTTGGCGTGCCTAGTTCTAGCTTGATCCCTGGACGAAAACCCTGTGGTGACCTCTTTTGGTGGATCCATTCAGGGTTCACATTTGTGCTTCAGTGTTTTCACTTCTTGTTCATTGAGCAGCCGTTTATGCTGAGGGAGGGGCTCCATTATTTGCTTGTATTTTGGGCATGTCTGATTTTCTGAATATTAATTGAAATAAGGGTTGCATTTTTCTAGATCCCTTCTGTGTGTTTACTATTTTATTGAAAATATTTTATATAGAACACCTTAATGTTCCGGATATGTTGATTATTTCATCGTTTGCGATCTTAAAGTGTTTTAGTGGGAGTGTTAGAGGAATAGGTTCCATTCCCCCGAGTTGCGTTTGACGCGGATGTTAGAGGAATCATTGCACTGCACCTCTATGGAATCAATGATTTCCACTCTGGGGATCCTAGCTACATTTGAGCGGAGTGTTGGAGGAATTGGAGCTTCTTTTGACTAGGTGATTTTTGGAGGGATCAAGTTGACTAGGGGTGTTGGAGGAATCACCGAACCTCTATAGAATCTATAATTTCCACCCTGAGGATCCTATGCGCTGCGTTTAAAGGGGGTATGGAGGAATCACCACACCTCTATAAAATCTATAATTCTCAAAAAATTACCACTCTAAAGATCCTAATTACCCGTTTATAAAATTTACCAACACTTAAAAATTTTGGTGTGATTGCAAACCTCTTCGGTTAAACCTTGTTGATCACGAATCTATTTATCACCGGAAAATGGTGCAGAACCTATCCGAAAGGATTGGATTATGGAGGCACGGAAGAGTCGTGTACTAAGGCAGAATAAACGTGATCGACTCTTCCGTAAAGAGAGCCAAATTCCGAGGAGTTCCAATTACGCGTCTCACAAAAAAAGAAAAAAAAACGTTGAGAATTGGCTCGCATCTAATCCCAAAATTTAAAAAACATAAAAGAACGTCGAGAATATTTTTAAAGAACTTTGTGATTGCGATTAGTAATTTCTGGAAAACCAACATCGTCATTTCAAATTCCAAAATTTTAAAACATAAAGAACGTCGAGAATATTTCTAAAGAACTTTATGATTGCGATTTGTAATTTCTGGAAAGCTAACATCATCATTTCAAATTTGATTTTGGAAATTAAAACATATTGACATTTTCAAAATGATTTTGAAATTTTTCATTGTTGTAGGTTTCTTTGCGATTGATTGATTTTACGTTTTATGTCACAAACATCAATTGCCTCTATATTTGAGAGGGTTGAACTTAACTGTATCTATATTTGAGAGAGTGGAACTTAACCAGATTGCAGATAAAAGAGTTTTACCCTTGGTATTTATGATCTTCATTTGACTGAACTTAATTCTATTGTATTTGAGAGAGTTTAACTTAAACAGATTGCAGATAAACGAGTTTTACCCTTGCTATTTATGATTTTCATTTGACTGAATTTAATTTTATTGTAGAGTCCTAAACTTTTTCTTTATTATTTATGTTTGGTATTTATGTCTTCTGAAAAAAATGTTTGGTATTTATGATTTTCAGTTAAAACTTAATTTAATTACATTGCAAATTGAAGAATTTAATTACTTATTATCTCCAACAAAAAGAGTATATTGTAGCTAATATTTTCCGGAGGGTAAAAGTTTTTATTGTTCCAACTCACATGAACTTCGGTTTGGGTGTCAAACAAGAAGGTGGAAAAGGCTTCAAGAAGTTTGAGAAGAACGAGCACTTCTGGGACAATGGAATTCGAAAAACATTTCATTTTGGAATGTGATGCCTTATGAGAATAAGTTAGCATAAGTTTCTTGGCATTGTCTTTTCAGCAATGAAATTGTTGGAAATTTGGGCCAGCTCATCATCAAATTAAATAAGAAAAACACTGAAATACAAAAAGCCAAAAACAAAAATTCATAATCCCATAGACTATTTTTTTTTAATCTCCTAAATGTTAAAATTTCATTTCATTTCCTTGATATTTATGATTTTCATCCAACTTAACTCTATTGCCGATAGATGAACTTTCCCTTTAATATTTAACATTTTCCGCTAACTGAACTTAACTCAATTACAAACACCTAAACTTTGTTAACTCAATTACAAACACCTAAACTTTGCCTGTGGTTGCAGATACCTGAACTTGCCCTTTAATATTTACCATTTTCAGCTAAATGAACTTAACTCCATTACAGATACCTGAACACCATTTTCAGCATGTCAATGCCCTTAGCAAAGGAATAAAGATTACGGATGCACTGAAGAGTCGTGGACTGTACTCCAGAATAATCGAGCTCCACTCCTAGGTGGAAAAAGCCAGATTGAGTTGTTCAATTACCCCCCATGCTGGCTCGCATTCACTGTTTTGCACGACCATAAAAAAAAAAAGCAGATTCTTCAGCTATGCATCACGTAACAGTCTAGGAGACGCTAGTCCCGATCCTTCTACTTTAGAAATCTCTCAAAGCTGCCATTATTCGCCTTGACCCCACCTCAATTGGGCATCTATGGATTTGGCCCTCCTACATGAAATAAACAGGTGAAGTCTCTGTCATCTGCATCGCTTTTATGCTCTGTTTCGCAGTCACCAGTCAGTATTCTGATTCCACACTGCCATCGCTTCTATGCTTTCTGTTTCGCAGTCACCAGTCACTTTTCGGATTCCACACTGCCAAGAAAGCACCTATCATAAAACTTTAAAAAATTGTATGATTCGGTTCAATTCTTCTATAAATTTCAAGCCCGAACGGTTAAATCCACAAAGATTTTATATATTCGAAGCATAGGAGCTTCAATTGTTATCATCTTTGAGAGTGTTTTGTCTGGGAATTTTGTCAATTGTTATCATCTTTGAGAGCGTTTTGTCTGGGAATTTTGTCTTTTTCCATGTATCCTCAAAGTAGCTTCAGGAATCCGTATTACACAAACCCTAGGCAGCAATCCCTGGGAGGAATCAGGCCAGTTCCGATCCAATCTCGGCCTCAGGCGCCTAAAACGCCCGAGCCCAAAAGAGAGGAGCAACAGGCTCCACAGGCGGCCAAGAAGGCCGAAGAACCTGCAAGAGACAATACGAGAGACATTAGACCTGATCAGCAGCCTGCTAGACAGCAGTCATTTCAGGCCCAGCCTCAGGTGCCCAAGCCCCAACCCCAGCCCCTGCAGCTCCAACCTGAGATGCCCAAACCCCAGCCCCAGCCCCTGCAGCTCCAACCTGAGTTGCCCAAACCCCAGCCCCAGCCGAAGGAAGACCCCAAGAAGGCTGAGCAAAAGGTCCCAGAGGAATCGAGTGCTTCTTCTCCTTTTCCTAATGAGCAGATTCAATCATTTTCTTTGCTCTCTGACGCTGATAGCAGAGCTGGGCAGATGATAGTTCCTGCAGATAATATATCATTGGTGCTCAGGGGATCCCAACCGACTGAGCAACAGAAATCTCTTCCGCAAGGAATCAAAGACGACATATCGAATCTCACTCGCAGGCTATCCGAGCTCCACGGCCAGCAGAACCTCAGCTCCAATGGAGACCAGAAGCTGCAGGATTTGGGTGTGAGGGTTATCACTCTGGCCGGAGAAAACCGGGGAGCTACCATGGATTTGGGTTCTGAATCCAGAAAAAACGACATGCTTGACTTTCAGAGAGCGAATTACAAGCCCAATGGGGCTAATAAGAACGAGGAAAGCCCTAATGAAAATAATCGTCACAAGGCAGCTGGCCCTGTGAATGCCTTTGTGAATAGCAACATACAGGCTGCCAACAACTCCATTCTGTATCACAGCACTTGCCCTCACAGAGACCCCGGCGTGCGCTTGGCTCTCTCCAATAATCCTGTTTCTTCCAAGGGAATTGCTCCACCCAAGGAGGGCCGGGGAAAATCAGTAGTAAGAACTGCCCCGCGTGCTGTTGATTAATCTACTTTAATCAGAGTTTGCGTAAAACCCGAAATAAGGGAAGCGTGCTGTTGATTAATCTACTTTAATCAGAGTTTGCGTAAACCCGGAATAAGGGACGCGAAATAAGGGCTTGGAGTCAGTTGCTCCTCAGTGCCATAGGTTTATACTATGTGTGATCCCCATCGAATATGGTATTATTTTGTCCCTCTTTCATTTAGAGTATTAGTTGTCAGAAAATATTTAAAAAGAAAATCAATTAATGTATTCCATTATGGTTTTTTATTTGAAATAAAAGTATAAGTCTATTGTGTTGGTAAAGGAATTAATGTATTCCATACAATTATAATTTGAAATAAAAGTATAAGTCTATTGTGTTGGTAAAGGAATTAATGTATTCCATACAATTATAATGAATCTCTCGAAACGTTGCTAAAACAAGTAAATTGAACAAATTATAAGACTATTTGGTTGGTAGGAGTGGTTTTTGAAATTTTTGGGCTTTTTTTTTTATTAAATCGTATATTTTAAATTTTAGAAAGTTATATTTAATTATTATTTTATTTTCTTTATAGATTTTAGGTTTGTTATGTTTTAATTTATTTTGTTTTTATTATTTTTTATTATAATAATAAGGAAATAAATTTGATTTTTTTAATGTATTGTTATGGGTGGTCGTGATAATGGTGATAATGATGTTAATATTTATTAAAATTAAATTTAGTTATATATTTTAAATTTTTTATTTGCTTTGAAAAATTTTGAAAAAAAATATAAGAAAGTCGTTCCATTATAATTTTGAAAGAATATAAAGGTTAATATTATAATAAGTATTTTATAATTATCTTATGAAAGAATAAGATTAATATTATAACAAGTATTTTGTAATTATGATTTAATGTGAGTGTACACAAAATATTTTAAAAAGAAAGTGAATAAGATTAATATTATAACAAGTATTTTGTAATTTTGATCTAATGTGAGTGTACACAAAATATTTTACAAAGAAAGTATATTTTATTTTCAATCTTTTTTATGTAGAAAAAATTATAAATTATTTCTTCTTAAAATAATCACATTGTTTTCTTGAATTTAAATGTAATTGTATTTTAAATATTATCTTTATTTTGGTGAAATCTTGCTATCATAGTTTAGAAGAGTCTTGCTGTTAATAATTAAAAAGAAGAAAAATAATTATAAATAAATACACATAAACCATCCATGCAATGATTTAATCTGGAAATTCCCTACTAGGAAAAACCAACCAACAATAGATATATGATCTTATGGATTAAAAGCAGTGAATATTCTTAATTTAGATGCAACCAAGTTGGCCAAGCAGCTTGCCCAGCCAAATAAGACTTTTGCTCAAGTCTAGCACATTACATTTGAGAATCCACAAGCATTTTAAAGGCTTTTACTACGTGTAATATCAAGAGCTCAATATCGAAGGCCACCAATACAAGGTGCTCAAAACCACCATTGTTGACCTAACAACCTTGATTCTTTCAAACTTGAGTGAGAAAATTCTTCCAATCCAATCCAAAAAACCCACATGCTCCTCTCCCCTATCACCTAGATTTATGTCAAAACTTTACTAACAAGGTACACATACCTAACCAAATCTCACAATTGTATGCTCTTTTATAAGTATTTTATAAATCCAAAATTTGTCAAAAACTATATTCCATCCAACTCTTTATGTAATTTTTTGCTAAAAGAGATGTGAATTGATTTTCATCCCTAGTTTTTCATCATTTGATTTCCACAGAGGGCATAAGTGTCTACATATTTGGCTTTCACCATATCTCTTATGATAAAAGAAAAATGTTAAGGCTGGTGTTGTTAGGGTTCCAATATGTAGGGCAACAATAAAAATACACTAGGGAAGTTATATGAGAGAGATTGGGAGTTTGCATTCACCCTATAATTTCCATTATCCATGATTTGACAAGTGTAAAGTGATTTTTAAATGCACATTTGTTATTATGTGTCTAGTTGATATGACCTGGATTTCATGTCTCTATATTACGTCTATAGATTTGCATTTTCAAGAAAGAAAGAAAGTAATTTTAACGTCCATGAGGTTACAAATAGCCTATGGGACAGATTGCTTCTCTATCTGGCTCATGTAATCAGCCCTTTTCCTGTGGAGTTTTACAATAAACGCTCCCAGCTTCTCGACAAACTCTTCATTGAATAGATTATCCCAAGAGCTAGCTGCCAGAATACCTGCATAATTTTCCCTACTGTCTTTGAAGGCCTCGCATTTTAAAATGAAATGTTTTTCTGTTTCCACTTTTCCGGAAGAGAAAAAAATGCATACTCTTTCTTCCCACATTTCTTTTGGCCTTTTCCAGCACCATGTTTCACAACGGAGTTGATGATAATTAGTCCTTAATTGAGTAATAAGAATTTTGGATCTGCAAGAAATATTGGCACCTATGTACGCTTTTTGTTGATGATCATGAGTGGGGTTAAACTCTTCAATGTAGTACTTATTCTTTCTCCCATGCACATTTGTGGAACTTACCCATAACAAAAGTTTTTATCTCTTTACTGTTTAAATGAGTATGTGCAAATGAAAAGGCAACCTTACTACCATGAAAAGCATTTCCCTTTACTTATTTATAGATTTGAGCTTCCTTCGAGGAAATATTAGTAGCAATTATTTCACTCTACTTTCACATCAACATTATATAGAAAAACAATTCATGAATACGTAATCAAATATGTGAAATGCCATACAAAATACGACATACCATATAATGTTGGTAAGATTACATACTACAATATTTAATAACTTTTTAATTTTTTTAATTTTAAATTTTATTGAAACATAAGTAAATGCTTTATTTTTATTATCATATATAGCTATTACCAATACTTGGAAATAATGGAGAAAGAATTTAGTAAGTTGTTTAGATTGTGTTTATATTTAGGTCCTAGATCCCATTTCTTAGTAGTTGGTTGTTATCTCTCTAAATATATTGTAATCACTTAAATACATGTAATTTTGATTGATTTGATTAATGAAAGAATAGTGTTATTTTGCAACCTCCAAGTGCTCTCACTTGAGAGTTGCCTGATTCATTCACCAAAATTTATCTTCCTAGTTTTAATTTGGTATCAAATCATTGTGGCTATCGTGGAGCATTGAGACTCTGCGTGGAGCATATTGAAGCATCAGTTCAAATTTGTGGTATTGTGGTTTTTGTGGAGCACGTGGAATGTATTGACTTTGTCACGATCTATGGTGTGACGAAATGGTGCCAATGGTGGAGAGCCAAACAATGCCAGACCCTTGTGGTGAGTGTCGACGATGGAGACTCTTGTGGTGAACCTGACGTGAAGGGTCGACTATGGAATGTGGATGTTGTAAGAGTCGATTATGGATTGTGGAGGGTGTAGGTTTTAACCCTGTACAAAAATTACCTACAAACGAATTCCTAAAATAGAGAAATAAACAATGTCGAGAACATAAAACAAATATACACAGATATTTTCCCCTGGATCCCAAAACGGGACTACCGTATTGATTTTTCATTATATTCCTTTCAATGTTACAATTAATATATTTACATGTCGAGGCATTCATAAACCCCAATCCATTAACCCTATATTATAACATAATCATAGCTCCCTTGACCGGATCTACAAAATACTATGGACAGAAAACCATCATGCCCAAAACCCTCTGTAGAATCCATGCACAAAACCATGTGTAGGTCTGGCCACCATATTTAGGTTTTCCCCCATCCTTGGGTCCACATATATATAAGAAAATAAAACTCCCAGGGCACTGCCTCAAACCCTGTGTAGGGGGATATTGCCCCCCTGCAAACCCTCGACTAGTTGTGGAAAGAATATCACAACCAACAGAGGGCCCGAGCTTCGTGAGTTGACTGTGGTGCGTCTGTCGAGAGCTAGGATCTGATCTCGTGGCAATGTTAGACTAAATGGAGATCAGTCGACAAGATTTAGAGAATGAGTGGCAGTATGTGGTCGATGTATGTGTGAGAGGCAGTGTGTGAGATATACCAACACATTGTTATCTCCCCACGGATTATATAACTTCTATGGAGAAGAGAACGAGCTCTAAGTCATTGGTGGCTCACTACATTTGCATGAGACAGATCGCATTGTTGTCAGCGTGCAGGGCTGTAAATTTCCATTTGTTGGAGAAGCAGTGTTTGTGCTTATTATTTGAGAGGTGTGCAAGCTATTTAGTGGTGATGTTCAAAGCATGGAGAGCTTTGTTTTTGTAACATTACTAAATTGAAGGTTGCATGTGGGTGGTTTTGGAGTGATTAGGGATTCAACATTGTAGATCTCTTGTTGGTCTAGTGTTGCGTTCAATAGAGGCTTACCACTTGGATCGATCAATAGAAAGAAGGGTGGTTTCGAGATCAATCGATTGTATGCTCACTGACGACTCCTCACTCAGATCGAATGACGCATAGGAGAAATGGAAAGTGGCATGTTGAAAACATGGAAAGTCATCTGAGATTTTGTTTAAAATTACAAAGACAACCAATGCACTATCCATCAAGCAAAAAGTCTGATGGAATGTACACACTTATGAAATCAACAAATTTTTCGATGCATTGCACCTCCTCTGTATCAAAACGTACGATTAGACAAAAAAAAAAAATTATTGAATCAGTGAGCGGTCAACAATTGAGCCAAAATTTATTTATTTCAACTGATTAAAGGGAGACTTTGTTGTGTTGTGTCTTCTAGATCCATCGCATCAAGAGATTTTGTTATACCAATGTTTCGAACCATCTACTGAGGTTCATTATTAAGATAAAAATGTGAGAAAGAAAGATCTCAGAAATGAGGAATAAATAGGAGGGAGTAAGGAATGGAAATAAAAGAACTGACAAGTCTAGATTTTAATGGATTACTCATCATTTTGTAACTAATCCATATTTTATAAATTAAAAATATTGTAATTTAAATATATTATAATTATTGACATTATAATTTAAAATAATCCTATAATTAGGTATACATTTGAATAAACGCATTACCTTAACACATTTATATATAGTATAAAAACTAACCTTATACAAATTTAGAAATAAAACCTAGACTTATCGGTTCTTTTATTTCCATTCCTTACTCCTTCCTATTTATTCCTCATTTCTGAGATCTTTCTTTCTCACATTTCTATCTTGATAATGAACCTCAGTAGATGGTTCGAAACGTCGGTATAACAAAATCTCTTGATACGATGGATCCGGAAGACACAACACAACAAAATATTTATCGCAGAAGTCTAAAAACTAAAATTACATACCAATACGGAAGAGACACAACAATAAAGGGAGACTTATCGATTTTATAGTGAAGCATGGTGAAGCCAGCTTCCCAATATATGTTACAATTAATTTTAATCACTCATAGAAGAGGCCCGAAGCAGAACTGAAGAAACTTTTTTTGTTTGAACTATGAGCAACGGAACATTGGTAAGCATTGCTGGAGTGCGAAGAAAGAAGTAGGGCATTGTTGAAGATTGGTTTTTTCTGTCAAGATGATGAATCCCGTTGCAGAAACATATCTAAATGAGGCTAATAAATTGGATGGATCTCATTATGTTAATTTAAAATTCAATTTGCAGACTCTAATGGAAGGATCTAGTGTATGGACGATCACAAATGGAGAAGAAGAAAATCTGAGTGCAATTAGAGGCGTGACAGATGCATCGATCCAAGACTATGAGAAGCAGGAGACTAAATCAAAGGTATTATTAAGGATGTATATGAAATATAGTATAATTCATCACATTCGTGATTACAAGACTTCCAATGAAACTTAGACTACACTGAAGGATTTGTATGAGACTAAAAATACAAATATGATTATCTTCCTGAAAAGTAAGCTCCTTTATAGTAAAATGGAATAAAATGAATATGTTAGTAGTTTTGTTTCAAGAATCAAAGACTTGAAAGATAAGCTAGGACACATAGGGGAATCAATACCCAATATTGATCTTGTCACAATTACTTTAAATGGGATGTCAGAGGACTGTAAAATTTTCATTACAGGTGTTGCAGCGAGAGATGAAGCTCCCTATTTTGATGAGTTGACAGGGATACTGATGCAGGAAGAAGAGAGGCATAGGAATTTGGAGCCTTAGAATCCAAACTTAGCACTTGTGTTGAAGAAGAATTTCTTCAAAGGAAAACAGGGAGAAGGAAGTAAAGGTGGAAGCCCATTTCAAAGAAGGGCATCTCCAAATCCAAATCAAGGTGTATCACTTGCTAAAAATGATTCTAAAATTAAATGTTTTTATTGTGATAGAAGTGGGCATCTTGCTAGATATTGTTACAAGAAGAAAATGATGAAGCAAGGCATAAACACAGAATACATTCAGGACATTTTACAAGAGAAACCATGAATTTTGATCTTAAGAATCTGTTGAGGCCTCAGAAATCTGCGGCAACAACAAGGGGGATAACCACCCGGTCCAAAGCTTAAGACAGTTCCTTTTCCATTTGGGATAGTGGCTCCGACTGGGTATAATGGGACCAGTTTCCCAGAGTTGGGTTTTTGTTTTATTGTTGGGTTTCTCTCAAAGGATTTTCATGATGAATCACTAAAAACTAAAACAATTTTATTATAAAATGAAAAACTTTGAATTAAGTCTAATCTAATCTAACCCGGGATAATACTAATCTGATGCGGTCTAGAATGATATATATTCAATCTGTGATGATTTAGATCATCACAGATTTAATAGAATTAATAATTTTTGTAAGATGATTCTCTTGAAAAAATAGTTAATCAAAAGAAAATGTGAAACATATCGCATATATTATAATGATCATATATAAAACAAACCAATTTCTATCTTTATCTCGTACAATAGTGCAACTGATATTTTAGACAAAAACAATTGATTTCATATATAATTCATGAAATCTGGATTCATCACTAATATTCAAAACAGAATTAGCATACATGATAATAGTACCAGATATGTACTGTTATGTTCATCTGATCAATGATAATAGGCCACATTCAACTCTTCTACCAATAAGTCTTTCAAAGAATACAAAATTGCATCAACAGTGATCAACAAAATGATATACAACTGAAAAGGTCGTGTTCCATTATTTTATCAAGGCATCCACAAACTTACTTACAGTTAATCATTCTTTGCAAATGTTCTCAATAAAATTCTAGACCATTCTCTAAATGCATGAGAAGGGTTTAAATACTATACTAACTACTTTACAAAAATATATTATACAAAATATCTTATGAGGTGGTTTCAAATAGCCTCCCTCATTCCTAGTATCTAATTGATAAAAATTGAAATTATAAAAACAAACTAACTAATAATCATGCCCGATGATAAGTTACTTCCAACTCTGCTTTTCTGCTCACAAATGTCGGACATCGGTTGAACTTGTGGAGGTTTTCCGAACTGTATCTTCATTTGTGTAGCAAATATTGCATCCAGTAAAAGTGGTTGTATTTTCTGAATGGAATTCAGAGAACAATTGAGTGTCATGATCTAACTGTGAGGTTTAACCAGTAGTTGCCAGTATGCTTCCCAATCAGTCTTTTTCAGCTGTGTAAGTGCTTCTTCTCGGAGTTGACCTGCATCTTTCCAACTTTTCTCTAAATCTCTAAGATCAAGAATAGATTTGTGATTTCCTTCTTTAATCAGAGCAGAAGTATGCAATATGTGGTTAATCATTTTGACCATATTCTTTGATATACCTGTTGCTCTGGCTATGGCCAATTCTTCCTGTTTCACTTGTGCATCCCAGTCAGTAAAGAGGATATCTTTGAAAATCTCTTTAATCTTTGGGAGACCTGACTTTCTTCCATATTCTAAATCTTGCCATTCAATATAATTAGAGATTTTGGTACTGAGTTCATTGAACTCAATACTTTGAACTCAATTCTTTGATCAATGACTGTATTAGTCAACTGTTCATTGATTTCCAAGTGTGGAATTATGTCTGACATTTGTACAACAAATAGGTTTTGTTGTTTTAAGAGTAAGGCATTTAAAGACAATGCTTCTTTTATGAATTCCTCTGCAGTAGGAATACCTTCATATTTGGTAAGATCTTCTCTCGATTTTTCAATCAGTGAGTTTTTGCTATATAGGTCATTTTCATCTCTTGTTGTACTCTTATCTTATCTTAAGCATTTCCATCTCTTGTTGTACTCTGAGGCGTTGTTGTTCGACCTTCTGATTTATAGTGTTTATTTCTTCATCTAGTTTTTGATGTAGCTGTATGATTTTGTCATCCTTTTCCTGAAACAAAACAGATACTTATGTTGCCTTATCCATTGTTGCAGTGGTGTATGCACCAGCGAACTGAGATAGCTGAGTCAAATTTTCAATTGGATTTGATGGAGTATATTTCCATACTACTTCCATAATTTCATTTCCTGGAGGTGTTTCAATTCTTCTTATTTTTCTTTGCTTTCTAAATACTGCTTTATGAAAAGGGATATAAAATACATCCAGTGGGGGAATATCAATCACCTTGAGGACAATATCATCAATAGGATTTGCAGGAATGATTTCTGTGTCTTGGGAGATTATCTCAGGAGTTTCAACAATTTCTTTTGTTGAAACTATTTGTCCCTATGGAGTCTGAAATTCTGAATTTTTCTGTGAAGATGATGCCTCTGGAGTATTTGTTAATGTGTTACTGAATGAAGTCCAGATTTTATCTAATTCACTTTAATTTTGTGAATCTGATTGTTCTGCTCTGATTTCTTGGCTTTCTTCAGTCGTATAACTGGTAACCAAAACATTCTAAGGGATCCGTCTGAGTCTTTGTTCTCTGAATTCATTGAATCTCTATACTTCTTCTGGATTCAGGTTCAATTTGACAAAATTTAGGACTTCTTCAAAAAAGTCCCAACAGATTGCAAAATATCTTCGAATCTGTCATCAGTGTGTATGATAGGTTTGAGTTTGACTGACAGAGTAAATTTGTTAGCAATATTTTCTAGGTCAAACTGCCTAGAGGGTAGAACGGGGAGCTTCAAAAGCTCAATCTTCTGACATTCTTTCAATGCATGATTGAAATTACTGAGTGTAAATGTACCACATGAAATTGGGAAACTTGGCCATAAAGACTTCTTACTGTCTTTCAAAGATTTAGTGAGTCCATTACCGATAGTTTGGTAACCGACTTCTCTTGCCATCAATTTATCTGAAACATATAAAGGAAGAACATGCATGGGAGAGGAGCTTCCAAAATTTCTGATGTATGAAAATGACTCTTCAATAAAATATCTCCCTATCATTTGAAGGTCTGAAATGGCTTCTTTAGTGAACCTAGGGCTTATTCTGTCAAACATTAGTTGATGCAATGGTAGTACAACTCCATAACATAGCCTGTGGAAATGTGGTACATAATTATGTTTCCATATCTCTTTAGGATTCAAATGAATCGAGGTAGGATATTCAGAGGTCCATTTCCATCCCATAACTGGAAAGTTGGCAGAAAAACAGATGGTGTAAAAAATATACGCGCTCATGAAAAATTGGGGAACAAATTTGGAGGAGGAAGTTCTTGTTTGGCGATATTCATTAATTGCCTTAACTAAATTCTCAAAAAGGATAGTCGCCCAATTCATTATGTGGGAATTAACACAGGTGTCAATTAGGGGAAGCCAATTTATGGAGAACTTAGTATTATCAGGTGGACCATATAATCTGCATTGCATTGCTGTTGCAAAATTAAAAGGATTCGCAAGTGACGCGATAGGATACATAACTATTTTCTCATATTTGAACTTGTTATCTAGTTTCCTCCAATCTTGAATTGCCTTGAATGGGTCTTCGTTCTTCTTAGAAAACTTTGCAACAAACTGACTATTGTAGATGTCTTGCGGGTCGGGGAGCTTATACATGATTTTCAGATCTTCAGCTCTGAAAGAACCTAAAATCTCATTCTTAAAGGTTCTTAATTGTCTGTCTTTGATTGTTGAATTGTCGAGCACCCACCTAATCATGTCGGTATATGGAAGAAGAGTAGTCCTTGCTGCTATCCTATGGAGGAAAGAGCATGCAATATCTATGAACTATAAATTTGAGGGTGTCGCATTATCGGCAGTCATCGTGACTTCCACTACTTTTGGCTCTTTTTCTTCGAGTATAGTGTAGATAGCTTGCCATTTCGTAGCACCTCCATCTACAGTACAGACAGTATTAGAGACTATAAGCGACATTTTTGTTTGTTCCAGTTCCGCAACAATCTATTTGTCGTGTTTCTGAATCACTTTGCGGATGGACATATCTTGAAGGAAAATTCCTATTAAAGATAGAGTAAATGATCAAATGATGGAAGATCTATTGAAATGATCTATTTTGAAAGAAAAAATCTAGGAAACAACTATATCATTAATTAATCATAACTAATCAATAACTGTTTACATTGGGATGATAAAACACAATTAATATTTCCTGACATGATTTATTTTCGCGTAAAACATTTATTCAAACCTGTCAAATCCATCACATCGCACTTTTTGAACCTATCTTTATGAAGCATACTACCTTTTGTTTATGCGATATGTGATTTCGTGATATCGCGAAATCGCAAAATCGCAGAAGTCGTAGTATCGCAAAATCGCAATATCGGAACTTTGGTAAGAATTGCTTAAAGTTTTACAACGTAAATCTGTGATATGGGATTTATGATGTCGATTGCGAAACTTCAAATCGACGATCGCAAAATTGGGATTTCGCTGGTTTATTATGTTAACTTCTAATAAGAAAATATTTGTGCGGAATGCGATTTGCGATAAGGATGTTTTATTAATTGTTTTTTTTTATTTTTATTATTTAAATAAAAGTGATGATATTTTTTGGAGTTTGATTTTTATCAAAAGAAAAAAATATATATATTTTTAAGAATGGTCCTTATTTCTATTTATCAAAAGTCTAGATTATTTTGAAAATAAAAATTGGGGGGGGGGGGGTTGTTGTTGCATAGCACAACAATTGGCGATTCACTTGGGAGAACCAGATATCTCTAATTGGTTTATTTTGATATTACTAAACTTTCAAAATAAGAAAAAGATATTAAAATAAAAATAATATGATTCATGAATTAAATAATATTTTTTCAAAATATAATCTATTTACCTATCTTATTTCTTCTTAATTAACCCCTTCAGTCATAATACATAGGTATCTGTATCAGTGAGTACTTAGATTTAAAAATATAAAGTAGGTATTATCTAAAATTGGTTTCATAAATTTTTACTCAATTATCACAGATAGAGCCACTATTGCCAGTAGGCGTTTATAGCCTCGACAGGGTTATCTTTTAACCAATAATGATTCATGGTCCCATCTGAATTTGATTTCTTATTTTAAAATATAATTATGACATATCATTGAATTTCTTTTTCTTGACACATTTTCAAAATCATTGTCCAGGTTTGGTGGCTTGATAGTGGCAATGTCATTCGCTGATAGTAATTTAGACTGAACAAACTGGCTCGTGATGAGACCCCTTGTCTATTGATTTTTTATAATCATTTAGCTATTACCCTGTTATAGTATGCAATATTGGTAATATCAGTCTAGATTATTTCTCTATGATCATGATAAACAAGCTCGTGATGAGACTTATTTTTCTTTTGAATTTTTCCATCGTATATATTTCTTTTCTTTTTTGAATTATACTTTAAAGATGAAATTTTATCAAATGGGATGAATCATTAGCTCGTTTAAGAGTTATGGATGATAATTATAGAGTTGGTAGATACCTTTTATAGATAATCCTTGCTAAGTTAAAATTTTCCTTTTTTTTACTGATACATAACAACTATATTTTATGATATCTAGAGTCTTTTCAGAAAGTAAACGCCTTTAGTAAATTTCAAATTATTCCAAAAAAAAAATAAAAATTATTCAATTCTCATAGTTATAATCATCTTTTTACTTTACTTTTTTATAGAAGCGAAAGATCAAAATAATTTATCAGAAATTTCTGAAAATTTGAATCAACAAAAAATGATGCTATTTTCAACTTTTATTTTCCTAAAGAAAAAATAAAATTTAAAAGCCTGATTTCCTATGAGAAATATTTTTGAGAATTTGACCATTCACAGGCAAGGAATCTTTCTTACCTAATAAATCTTGTAACAAAAAGGTGGATAAGCTTATTTTTTCTATGATTTGAAATGAACCAAGCCATAATCTTTGGAATTTGGTATGCTTACATTTTTCCTCATGTGCCTTATCCCATTTCAAAACAAGGTCTCCAATCTCAAAAAAAATTCAACTAGTAGATGTTGTGTCAAATGAGGCTTTAACTATTTGTTGATGATGAGCATGTATAGCTTTGGCTTTTTCTCTCTGTTCTTCCATTTTTAAAAATTGATCTTGTCTAAGCTGAAGGGAAGATGAAGGATTTTCATCAATAAACTGCACTAAAGCAAATGATTGTATTGTTATATTTGTGGGTAGAGCTGTTTCTTTCCCATAAACTAACATAAATGGAGAAGTACCTATTGAGGCTTTCTGGGTGATTCTATCTGCCCAAAGAGCCAATAATAGTGTTTTGTGCCAATTTTTATGATTTTTCTCTATAGTTCGTTAGATGATTCTGATAAGATTTTTATTTGTAGATTCAGCTAATCCATTACCTTGTAGATAATAGTTAGCTGAGTATTTTAATTTAAAACCTCTTTTCAAAGCAAATTCTATCATGGCATTTCTGGAAAAATAAGATGCATTATCAAATATCAAAGCTGATGGGAGACCAAACCTGGTGATTATGATCAGTAAATCTGTAATACTTTGTGTATTAACCACCTTTAATGGGATAGCTTCTACCCATTTTGTGAAATAATCAGTTGCAGTTAGAATATACTTGTGTTGTTTTGGAGAGTTAGGATTTATTTCACCTATGATATCTAACCCCCATTGTTCGAATGGTTGTTGGATATTTATTGGTCGTAGTGGAAATGCTACTTTCCTTTCTCTTCTAACTGCAGTTTGACATACTTTACATTTTCTCGAATATTCATGTGCATATTTAAATAGAGTTGGTCAATAGTAACCAGCATTCAGTATTTTATGAGTTGTGGTGTTTCCTCCGAAATGACCTCCAACTGGTCTATCATGTAATTCCTGCATTACTCTTTCAGCTTCAATGTTTTCTAAACATCTAAATAATATAGAATCATAATTCTTCCTAAATAACACATCATCTATGAGTTGATATTGATTTTCTTTAAGCCTCAGAGCACGCTTCGCTGTATAATTGAGATATAATGGAGCCCATCCATTTTTCAAGAAAAATTTCAGATCAACATATTGTGACTGAGAATCGTTTAGGCTTACCTCGGACAGTTGTATTTCATTTGATTGATCTTCTTTTGTTGATAAATGAGAGGCTCCAATTAATATCCTGCAAAGACCTTGTCCTTTAACAATTTTAGCAGGATGTATCTCTACATCATATTCTTGAAGTGTGGTGAACCAATTTGCTCTCTTCTCTCCTACTTCTCGTTGGATTGATAATTGCCTTACTGTTGAGTAAGGTACTATTATTTTAGTATGTGTTTTTAGGATAAAAGGTCTGAAATGTTTCAAGGCTTTAAATACAACATAAACTTGTTTTTCCACAACTGAATAATTTAATTCAGCACCTTGAAGGTTAGAACTAAAAAATGCAATCGGTGCTTCAATGTTTTGATCATTTAATTGTGTCAAAACGATTGCGTATGATGTATCAGAAGAAAATGTATATAATACAAATGATTTAAGAAAATCAAAAGTTGTTAAAGAGGGAGCTTCAATGATGGTTTTTTTAATCAACTCAAAAGAATTTCTCTCTTCTTTTCCCCATTTAAAAATTGAATTTTTCTTGATCATTGATTGCAGGGGTAAGATGATTTGGGAACAATCGGGAACAAACCTTTTTACAAAATTAATTTGTCCTAAAAATGATTGCATCGTTTTTTTTATTACGTGGTAGAGGAATATTTTCGATTTCTTGAATCTTATCAGGGTCAATATGGATTCCTTTTTAAGAGACAATGAACTCTAATAATTTACCTTCTGATAAGGTGAAATAACATTTTTTAGGATTCAAGGAAATTTCGAATTTTCTACATCTTTCAAAAATATGTTTTAGGTGATTAACATGATTGCTTCTATGCTTAAAGTAAACAGTAATGTCATCTAAGTATATAACAACTGAGCTATTGATTAGTCCTCTGAAAGCTATATCCATAGCACGTTGAAATGTAGCACCAACATTAATCAACCCAAAAGGCATTTTTTGGTATGCGTATGTTCCCCACTTTGTTCTGAATGTTGTCTTTAATCTATCATCAGGTTGTACCATGATCTGATTGTATCCTGAAAATCCGTCGAGAAAAGACATCAATTTAGATCTTGCAACTGATTGTAATATCTGTTCCATGGTGGGTAAGGGGAAATTATCTTTCTAGCAAGATTTATTCAAATTTCTAAAGTCTATGCAAATCATAATGTCTCCATTCTTCTTTCTAACTGGGACCATGTTTGACACCCATTTCAAATGTCTAAAAGGAAAAATGACTTTGGCTTTGAGCATTTTATTTAATTCAGATTTAATTTGACTTTCTAAATTTGGATGAATTTTTCTAAGTTTTTGTTGAACAAGCTTATCATATGAGATCATAGGTATGGTATGTTGAATTATGGAAGTATCATATGTTTTAAGATTTGAATAATCCCATGCAAATATATCTTTATATGTTTTCAGTAACTTAATAAATGACATCCTTTCTTCAGGTTTTAAACCAAGACCTAAGTTAATGTTTTGGGGTTTTTCCGGTGTACCAAGATTAATCAATTCAAATTCTAAAGTAGAACTCTGCGTTTTTTAATTGGTCATATTCTTAAACCTATCTTTCAAATCATAGAGATCTTCCATTTTGACTGCAGATTTGGAAATTGAATTAGTATTTGTTTTATCTTCAATCTGTAAATCATGTTCATGTTCATCTATGATTTGACCTTCATAATCTCTGTCTGATGTAAGAAAGTCTACTATATCTGCATCATTGTTAAATACTCTCCAATTTTTTACATTGTCAGGAATAGAAGGCCTAAAAATTAACTCAATTGAAAATCTGTCTTGGCTAAATTCCTCGGATGGTATAAGTATAGATGCTACATTAGTAAGTAAATCATCACTTGCATTTTGTAATCTAGGAACTGTGGAGATATTAAATGCAGTAAAATGGGAAGTAAGACTCTGAGCTAAAGTTTGATAATGTTTCAAATGTCCAGAAATACAATGAATTGTATTTTTGTCTTGTCTAACAATTATTTCAGAATCTCCATATACTTGCAAATATTTAACATTCAATTCAGTAGCTTTATACAGGCCTTGTATCAATGCTTCATATTCAGCAGTATTATTTGTGCATTGGAACTCGAGTTTGCAAGCTAGCATTGTTTTCTCTCCTTTTGGATCTATTAAAATGCAACTTGCTCCTGCACCATCTTCTGATTTTGAACCATCAAAGTATAGAGTCCAAAATAAAGACTGTTTTGGAATTTGATTGCTAAGATTAACACATCTAGAAGTATTTGTTTGAGAAAAGTTTTCAATTTGAGAAATAGCAGTGTTTGTTAAAAAAGGTGAAATCTGGGCATTGAATGATCCAAAAAACGATTCAGCTAAATAATTTCCAATAATATTATGGTAAAAGCTACAGGTTCATTTGCTTCTTCTAGTTCAGTCACTGTATGTTTCATAAATTTTTCGCGTTTAATTCTGATTTGATTTGGTTTTCCATTGTATGGTAACGACATGTGTGACCAATCAGTAGCAAAATATCCATGTAAATTTTCAGACCAATCCCTGCTTAAAATAAGACCATAAAATTCAGCGATGTCTGCGACCAAAATATCAATTACTTGCAGTACCTTTGGATTGGATGATAATCTAATAGATACTGACAGCATTTCTTCAATAACTTCGACTCTTGTTTTATCCAATTGAACTATATGTACAGCAGACTTTTAAGGAGTGATATTCAATTTTGTACACATTGTTCTTGGCATAATGTTTGAAGAAGCTCATGAATCAATAAGACAGTTATGAACATTTTTGTTGAAAATCTCATAAGTCAAAAGTAAAGGAGGAGTGTGAGAAATAGATCTATTACCAGTTAAAACAAGATCATTGGGATTTACTTTTTTTGGAGATGATGGAGGTTTTCCCATATCTTTAGAAGCTTTTGCTATAACTGGTGGTTGTATAGGCTCTACAGGGATTGCCTTGAGTTATCTATGTAAAATTTTCTGCTATTGTTTGAGTTTGGTCATTTCATGTAATGAAATATTCACTTTGGTCTTTTTCATATCTTCAACTATATTATATTTCACTGTATCTGAAACTATCAAATTTTTGGAAGTTGTAATAGGCTCTGTCTGAACAGTTTTAGATTTTTTAACTCTTGTTTTCTCCTTGGTGGGGAGAGATTTATGTTTCTGATTTAATATAGTTGAATCAGAGGAAGATTTATTTCTTGTAGACACATGCATAGCTTCTCTTTCTTCTTCTATTGGGAGGATGAAATCCCATAACCCATTCAATTCAACTTCTTCCTCAGACTCAGGTTCTTGTTCAAATGGTGAGGGATATTCAGTATCTTGATCAGATTCAGCATTTGAAATCACATTTGGAGGTTGAGATGTTGAAGAAAGGTTTTTTTTAAATGGGTGAAATGATTTCTTAGGAGCTGACATTTTAGCAACTTGTTTCTTTATTCCAATCATGTAATTTGACGTGGTCTTTAATACTTTTTGAAGACCTTCAAGATCGAATGGATCTTTCGAGACTTTCTTTTTAGAATCTTGACTAAATGTCACTTTCTTTGATTTATTGTCTTCTATTTCTGATCGTTTTTCTAATGCTAAGATTCTTTTCTCTACAATGAGAGCTTCTTTCATGTTCTCTAAAAGGGTGGCTTTACCAGCTCTATCTACAAAAATAGTTATATTAGAAGGAAAAGAGGAAATATACCACTCTATTTGTACATCAACAGCAGGCTTGGAAGCAGTTGGAATTTTGTTTAATAACTTGTTAAATATGGAGTTGAAATCTTTGATCCTTTCACCTGAATTTGTCTTTAAATTAGAAAGGGCATTGATTAAAGATGTAACAGTTCTATCATCTCCAAATTTTGCAAGAAAGACTTGCTCAAAAGTTGCCCAATCTACAATAGATCCTGCTGGAAGTGAAAAGTACTAGGATTCTACAAATCCTTGTAAAGTATAAGGAAACAATATAACTACAATATCTTCATGAGCAACTCCATTTAGATTCATGGCTAACATAAAATTATTGATATGTTCTTCCGCAGGAAGACCATCATCTGGATGATATTTAGGTAGCCATTTTTCTGGATGATTTGGAAGAGGATTTGGATTTGTTATCAATACAACACCAGGATTTGTTCAAGGTCGATTAGCCATAATTGGATTTGAAGTTTGTGAAGATACAGAAGTAGATCCAGAAGTAGGGGGAATGGATGAAGAACTTACAACTGGAACAATACTACTTGTAATAGCACTGATTGTTTGAGTAGAAGAAACAGAAGAATAAGAATATGTAGATTGAGTAAGAGGATGTGAAAAAGTAACTGAAGGGAAATATGACATGACTTCACTTGTATCTGACTTAGATCTGGATATAGAAACTTTTTTGCGAAATGATTCAATTGAAAATTCAAAAAGTGGAATTCCAAGTTTCTCACTTTTGGATCTAGTTAACATACCAGTTTCTCTAAATAGAGAAGTAACGCTTTCTTCAAAAGCTTCTAGATTAACAGGCTTTTCAGCAGAAATAGATATTCCTTCTAATTTATGAATTAAAGACTGAACTTCGGGAGAATCGGGAGTGAATTCTGAAGCAAATGACTGTCGAGATACTTCAGGAAATGATGGAAAGTTTTCTACTATTTCTGATTTCTCAGTTGGTGATCTAGAATGTGATCGGGAGGTTGTAGAATGCTTTTGGGGAGATAGACTCTTATGAGGGCTTCTAGTTTGAGGTTTAGATTTATATGCCATTCATAGTCAAGCCCTCCTTCTAGCGCCAAAAATGTTGAGGCCTCAGAAATTTGTGGCAACAACAAGGGGGATAACCACCCAATCCGAACCTTAAGACAGTTCTTTTTCTGTTTGGGATAGTGGCTCCGACTAGGTATAATGGGACCAGTTTTCTAGAGTTGGGTTTTTGTTTGATTGTTGGGTTTCTTTCAAAGTATTTGCATGATGAATCACTAAAAACTAAAACAAATTTATTCTAAAATGAAAAACTTTGAATTAAGTTTAATCTAATCTAACCTGGGATAATACTAATTTGATCCGATCTAGAATGATATCTATTCAATCTGTGATGATTTAGATCATCACAGATTTAATAGAATTAATACTTTTTGTAAGATGATTCTCTTGAAAAAATAGTTAATCAAAATAAAATGTGAAACATATCACATATATTATAATGATCATATATAAAACAAACCAATTTCTATCTTTATATTGTACAATAGTGCAACTGATATTTTAGACAAAAACAATTGATTTCATATATAATTCATGAAAGCTAGATTCATCACTAATATTCAAAACAGAATTAGCATACATGATAATAGTACCAGATGTGTATTGACATATTCATCTAATAAATGATAATAGGCCACATTCAACTCTTCTACCAATAAATCTTTCAAAGAATACAAAAGTGCATCAATAGTGATCAACAAAATGATATACAACTGAAAAGGCTGTGTTCCATTATTTTATCAAGGCATCCACAAACTTACTTACAGTTAAGCATTCTTTGCAAATGTTTTCAATAAAATTCTGGACCCTTCTCTAAATGCATGAGAAGGGTTTAAATACTATACTAACTACTTTACAAAAATAGATTATACAAAATATCTTATGAGGTGGTTTCAAACAGTCTCCCTCATTCCTAGTGTCTAATTGCTAAAAATTGAAATTATAAAAACAAACTAACTAATAACCATGCCCGATGATAAGTTACTTCCAGCTCTGCTTTTATTCTCACAAATGTCGGACATCGGTTGAACTTGTGGAGGTTTGTCGAACTGTGTCTTCATTTGTGCAGAAAATATTGCATCCAGTAAAAGTGGCTGTGTTTTCTGAATGGAATTCAAAGAACAATTGAGTGTCATGATCTGACTGTGAGGTTTAACCAGTAGCTGCCAGTATTCCTCCCAATCAGTGTTTTTTAGCTGTGTAACTGCTTCTTCTCGGAGTTGACCTGCGTCTTTCCAACTTTGCTCTAAATCTATGAGATCGGGAATAGATTTGTGCTTTCCTTCTTTAATCAGACTAGAAG
Source organism: Pinus albicaulis (assembly GCA_034641835.2). Taxonomy (NCBI): domain Eukaryota; kingdom Viridiplantae; phylum Streptophyta; class Pinopsida; order Pinales; family Pinaceae; genus Pinus; species Pinus albicaulis. The sequence goes on along the minus strand of JAXQQM020070449.1, from coordinate 22,893 downwards.
TATGTGATATGTGGTTAATCATTTTGACCATATTCTTTGATATACCCGTTGCTCTGGCTATGGCCAATTCTGCCTGTTTCACTTGTGCATCCCAGTGAGGAAAGAGGATATCTTTGAAAGTCTCTTTGATCTTTGGGAGACCTGCCTTTCTTCTTTCTTCTGAATCTTGCCATTCAATTTAATTAGAGATTTTGGTATTGAGTTCATTGAACTCAATTCTTTAATCAATTACTGTATTAGTCAATTGTTCACTGATTTCCAGGTGTGGAATTATGTCTGACATTTTTACAACAAACAGGTTTTGTTGTTTTGAGAGTAAGGCATTTAAAGACAATGCTTCTTTTATGAATTCTTCTACAGTAGGAATACCTTCATATTTGGTAAGATCTTCTCTCAATTTTTCAATCAGTGAGTTTTTGCTAAATAGCTCATTTTCATGACTTATCTTAAGCATTTCCATCTTTTGATGTACTATGAGGAGCTACTATTTGACCTTCTGATTTAGAGTGTTTCTTTCTTCATCTAGTTGATGTTATAGTTGTATGATTTTGTCATCCTTTTCTTGAACCAAAACAGATACTTCTGCTACGTTATCCATTGTTGCAGTGGTGTATGCAACAACGAACTGAGATAGCCGATTCAGATTTTCAAGTGGATTTGATGGAGTATCTTTCCATACTACTTCCATAATTTCATTTTCTAGAGGTGTTTCAATTCTTCTTCTTTTTCTTTGCTTTCTGACTACTGCTTTATGAAGAGGGCTATAAAATACATCCAGTGGGGGAATATCAATCACCTTGAGAACAATCTCATCAGTAGGATTTGCAGGAATGATTTCTGTGTCTTGGGAGATTATCTCAGGAGTTTCAATGATTTCTTTTGTTGAAACTATTTGTCCCTGTGGAGTCTGAAATTCTGTACTTTTCTGTGAAGATGATGCCTCTGGAGTATTTGTTAATGTGTTGCTGAATGAAGTCCATATTTTATCTAATTCACTTTGATTTTGTGAATCTGATTATTCTTCTCTAATTTCTTGGCTTGCTTCAGTCGTATAACTGGTAAGCAAAACATTATGGGGGATCCGTCTGAGTCTTTGTTCTCTAAACTCATTGAATCTCTGTACTTCTTCTGGATTCAGGTTCAATTTTGACAAAATTTAGGACTTCTTCAAAAGTCTCAACAGATTGCAAAATATTTTCGAATCTGTCATCAGTGTGTATGATAGGTTTGAGTTTCACTGACAGAGTAAATTTGTTAGCAAACTTTTCTGGGTCGAACTGCCTGGAGGGTAGAACGGGGAGCTTCAAAAGCTCAATCTTCTGACATTCTTTCAATGCATGATTGAAATTACTAAGTGTAAATGTACCACATGAAATTGTGAAGCTTGGCCATAAAGACTTCTTACTGTCTTTCAAAGATTTAGTGATTCCACTACCAACAGTTTGGTAAGCGACTTCTCTTGCCATCAATTTATCTGAAACATATAAAGGAAGAACATGCAAGGGAGCGGAGATTCCAAAAATTCTGAAGGTCTGAAATGGCTTCTTTAGTGAACCTAGGGCTCATTCTGTCAAACATTAGTTGATGCAATGGTAGTACAACTCCATAACATAGCTTGTGGAAATGTGGTACATAATTATGTTCCCATATCTCTTTATGATTCAAATGAATCGGGGTAGGATCTTCAGGCGTCCATTTCCATCCCATAACTGGAAAGTTTGTAGAAAAACAGATGGCGTCTAAAATATACGCGCTCATGAAAAATTGGGGAACATAATTGGAGGAGGAAGTTCTTATTTGGCGATATTCATTAATTGCCTTTACTAAATTCTCAGAAAGGATAGTCGCCCAATTCATTATGTGGGAATTAACACATGAGTCAATTAGGGGAAGCCAATTTATGGAGAACTTAATATTATCAGGTAGACCATATAATCTGCATAGTATCGCTGCTGCAAAATTATAAGGATTCGCAAGTGACGCGATAGGATACATCCCTGTTTTCTCATATTTGAACTTGCTATCTAGTTTCCTCCAATCTTGAATTGCCTTGAATGGGTCTCGTTCTTCTTAGCAAACTTTGCAACAAACTGACTGTTGTAGATGTCTTGTGGGTCGGGGAGCTTATACATGATTTTTAGATCTTTAGCTCTGAAAGAACCTAGAATCTCATTCTTAAAGGTTCTTAATTGTCTGTCTTTGATTGTTGAATTGTCGAGCACCCACCTAATCATGTCGGTATATGGAAGAAGAGTAGCCCTTGCTGCTATCCTATGGAGGAAAGAGCATGCAATATCTTTGAACTGTAAATTTGAGGGTGTCGCATCATCGGCAGTGGTTGTGACTTCCACTACTTTTGGTTCTTCGTCTTTGAGTATAGTGTAGATAGCTTGCCATTTCGTAGCACCTCCATCACAGTACAGACAGTGTCAAAGACTATAAGTGACATTTATGTTTATTCCAGTGCTGCAACAATCTGTTTATCGTGTTTCTGAATCACTTTGCGGATGGACATAACTTGAAGGAAAATCTCTATTAAAGGTAGAGTAAATGATCAAATGATGGAAGATTTATTGAAATGATCTATTTTGAAATAAAAAATCTGGGAAACAGCGATATCAATAATTAATCATAACGAATCAATAATTGTTTACATTGGGATGATAAAACACAATTAATATTTCCTGACATGATTTATTCTCGCGTAAAACCTTTATTCAAACCTGTCAAATCCATCGCATCACACTTTTTGAACCTATCTTTATGAAACGTACTACCTTTTGTTTATGCGATATGTGATTTCGTGATATTGCAAAATCGCAGAAGTCGCAAAATCGCAGAAGTCGCAATATCGCAAAATCGCAATATCGGAACTTTGGTAAGAATTGCTTAAAGTTTTACAACGTAAATCTGTGATATGTGATTTATGATGTCGCTTATGAAACTTCAAATCGACGATCGCAAAATCAGGATTTCGCTGTTTTATTGTTTTAACTTCTAATAAAAAAAAAATTGTGCGGAATGCGATTTGCGATAAGGATGTTTTATTAATTGCTTTTTTTGTTTTTTTATGTTTATTATTTAAATAAAAGTGATGATATTTTTTAGAGTTTGATTTTTATCAAAAGAAAAAAAGAAAAGAAAAAGAATTAAAAAGGGTTCCTATTTCTATTTATCAAAGGTCTAGATTATTTTTGAAATAATAATGGGAGGAGGGGGGGAGGGGTTGTTGTTGCATAGCACAACAGAATCTTAAGTTTTTTATGTCTAATGTTGCCTTGTCTGCTAAAACTAATGATGTCAATGCATGGTTTGTGGATTTTGGAGCCTCAATCCACATAACATGTAATAAGGACTCATATGAGAACTTCAAGGAAATAAGAAATGGTGGTAACATTTATCTAGGAGATGATCTTGCACATCAGATCAAGGGATATGGTGATATTCCAATGACTTTACTAAATGGAGGTGTCAGGCCCATTCATAATGTTATCTGTGTGCCCCAGATCAAGAAAAATCTGATCTCTGTGTCCACAATTACATGTCAAAATCTAAAGGTTGAATTTTTTAAAACACGTTGCACAGTAAAGGACTTGTTGAATCACTACCAACTTGTTGCTTTAGGATTCAGAGTTGAGGCTTGTACAAACTTGATGTCACTAGCAAGACTCATCAAGCATTGACTTCTACAATTGTGTCAACGGAAAGTTTTTGGCACCAGAGGTATGGTCATATCAATTTTCATGATTTTTTATTGTTGCAGAAACAAAGAATTCTTGAAGGAATCCCTATGTTAAAGAATAAATATGTTGCTTTTAAGTGTTGTGCTTTAGGAAAAATGCAGAGAGATGAATTCCCCTCTAATTATGATAGGAGAAGAAGAGACGTATTAGAACTTGTGCATATTGATATTTTTGGACCCATGTAGACCAGATCTCTAGGAGGTGGCTTATTATTTTATGTTGTTTATTAATGATTGCACAAGGTACACTTGGGTATACTTCCTTAGGAGAAAGAGTGATGTTTTTTAATATTTCAGAGAACTCAAAAACATGGTAGGGAAGCAGACAAGGAACTTCATAAAAATCCTTCATTCAGATCGAGGGGGAGAATACAAGTTGCAGAAATTCATCAAGTATTGCAAAGACCATGGAATAGTGCAACAATTTATAGTACCCTAAACTCCACAGCAGAATGGTGTTGCAAAAAGGAAAACATAACATTGGTGGAGTGTGCACGGAGTATGATTAAAGGTAAGAATATCTCAAATTATTTTTGGGCAGAGGCCATTAGTATTGCATTTTATTGAAAGAACAGAATTCTAACAAGGTATCTTTATCTCAAAACTCCATTTGAAGCCTTGTATGGTTTTAAACCAGCAGTTCATCATTTGAGGGTATTTGGGTGCAAAACCTTTGCACATATTCCAAAGGAGAATAGAAATAAGCTTGATGCTAATTCCATCAGATGTATTTTTGTATGATATTGTTCAGAATTTAAAGCTTACAAAATGTTTGATCCTTCTACTCACAAAGTATTTGCAAGCAGAGATGTAATTTTCCATGAGTGGGCATATGAAGGCAACAAGGATAGTAGCTATGAAAGATGGCACATACTTCCTAAAGTTGAAGACACCACAGAAGAAGCTAAAGACAGAGAGTAGTTGAAGCTTGAGGAAGAATCCAGTGATATGGATACTACTAGCAGTCGAAGTTCACCTAGAGGCAGAGAAGGACCTTCTAAGAACAAGGAAGAAGATAGTGAATTACCAAGAAGATATACTCTTCAGATTCGCCTACTTGGAAGGTATAAGGATTATGCCTAGATGAGTAGTGTTTTAAATGTCATAGAACCCATGAATTTTAATGAAGCCAATGGACTTGAAGTGTGGAGGAAAGCAATGAAGGAAGAATATGACTCAATAATGAAAAATAAACCCTGGGAATTGACTAAACCACCTAAAGGTAAAGAGCCCATAGGATGTAAATGATTATACAAACCCAAGTTTAAAGTAGATGGTAGTATAGATAAATATAAAGCTAGATTGGTGGCAAGATTGTACTCACAAAAAGAAGGCCTTGGCTATGCAAAAAAATTTGCACCTATAGCTAATTAAACATTTTTAGATTGTTAATTACATTAGCTACAAAATACCATTGGAATCTTCAGTAGTTAGATATAATGTCTGCTTTTCTGAATAGTTATTTAAAGGAGGAGGTGTATTTGACACAACCTGAAGGGTTTGTGAAAATGGGACAAGAACATTTAGTTTGCAAATTAAAGAAATATTTGTATGGGTTGAAGCAGTAACCTAGATCGTGTTATGAAAAGATATGTTCCTTATTTCTTCAACGAGGTTTTATGAGGAGTCAAAGTGATCCAAACATGTATACCAAATTTGATTCAAAGGGACAAATTGTAATGATTTCATTGTATGTTGATGATTTAATTATTACAGGAAATTCACTTAAATTAATTGATGGAATTAAGGAGCAAATGTCACAACTATTTGAGATGAAATATCTTGGTGAGTTACATTATTGTCTAGGTCTTGAAGTTTGGAGAGATGTTGGTCAGAATTTTGTTTCTTAGCGTAAGTATGTTAGAGAATTGCTTAAGAAGTTTATAATGGATCAGTGTAAAGCTAATTTTGTTCCAATGCAACAGAATATGAAACTTCATAGTGATGATGGCTCAGAGTAGGTTGGCGGTACAATGTATAGACAGATAGTGGGAAGTTTGAATTATCTTACTACAACCAAAACTGATATAGCATACTTTGTTAGTGTGTTAAGTGAGTTTATGACAAGACCTCTAGAAAGCCATTAGAGCACAGCAAAAGATATACTCAGGTATCTTAAAGAAATAGTTGATTTTGATCTTAAGTATATTGATTCATTTGATGTTGAGTTGATATGTTACTCCGATTCATATTAGGCTGGTAATCCGAATGATAGGAGATATACTACAGGTTATGCTTTTAACATTGGATTCAAGATTGTTCATGGAGTAGCAAGAATCAACCCATAGTGTCTTTGTCATCCACTGAGCTAGATTTGAAAATTCCCATATTTTGATCCCACCAAAGGAGGCAATGATCCAGAGGCTCAATAGGATCAATTTCCCTGATGTTTATAGTGCCAAGGACATCTAACCAAAGGTCCCTGGAATAAACACACTTAAAAAATAGATAAATTGCATATTTTGAATCTCTTAAGCAGAGTAAACATACATTTGATCCACATAAACCTTTCCTCATTAAACAATACCCTGTTTGAATTTGATTCTCTAAAGCCCTCCATATAAAGCATTTTTCACTTTGGGACTACAGGCCAATCCCAAATTTTTGCATGTCACCAGCTAGTCCTTTACTGCATAGTGGACTTAGAAATTGCATAGTATGCATGATGAGCAATGATATTATTATTAATGAATGGAGATATTTTAATTTTTTGTTAAAGTAATGGCATCCAGTTAATAATCACCTCCTCTTCTTTATTTAAACTTTGACAATGCTTGAAAATCTTGATGGTCTCTCTAAACTTGCATTTAAAGTAGATATCGATTTTCACAAGAATCCTCATTTCACTGAGACATATTTAGTGCTTAAGGAGTGTTCAATGAGACTAGAGGTGTAGAAGCTATCCAACCCTAGTTAGTTTCATCGTCTTTAATCCTTAATTAAAACCATTAACCAACATACCTTATGTATAACCTTTAATTAAAATCATTGACCAACATACCATATGTATAATTTCGCATAGGAACAAGCGATCTCATACACACCTTTGTGATGGCAAGGATCAATAGGGTATTTTATTGATTTCACCATTCCTCTAATCATGTTAGGAGTTTTGATTATTTTCTTCCTATTTAAGAACTATGGCTATCTTATTTGTAACACCTTGGATAGGGAACCAAAATTTATTGTGATATTGACCCATTAATGTGTGGAGCTTGTATATGTCCATTGTTGGATTTAAGCAAGTACATTATCCAGTTGTAGACATATACAATCCCCGCGCATTAATGGGTCAATAGCATCGTAAATATTGGTTGCCCCTTGGATATACATAAAAACAAGAGTCTCTTTTTCTCTATTCCAATGTTCAATTCCAACTTTCTAAATCATCTTCTTAACCTATGCTTCAAGCTTATACCCCATTCTTGAAGACTAAAAAAGGTAATATATTTCCTAAAGAAAGTGATCACTATCGAAGATTGTTTTTTTTTTCAGAAGAAAAAAACGCTGAACTATCGAAGATTGTTAAGGCACTAGTGGCTAAAATGCTAATGATGTCAAATTTTGCACTACGTGATAAAGTGAGTCCATATAAAAATATCATGGATTTCTTAAATAATTAGTGAGATAATATACCATCTTTCTTCTTGATCACCCACATATCAAGAGATAGAATATTCTCACTCTCTTTGATCTCCATGGTAAATTAGATTTATTCCAATTAACTATTCTATTAATAAATAAATATATCCAATTCTTCCCTTCCACAGGCTAGTTAGATCTCATTAGTGTCATCAAAATGTCTCTTTCAAACCTTAGGTTTGAGATGATATAACTTGACAGCGTTACTTTCACATTATTCCATGAACACGTTTGCCACTATGCGGGAGAATGTTTAATCCATGGCCATTAAATACTTTTTACTCAAGCATCTAAACCCTCACTGCAAATTTGGTCGATTTATATGATAGAAAACGAATTACATTCACAATTAATTTTTTTTAAATAGAAATGAGTAATTTTATTTAAAATCTGCCCCTGGTCGCAGCGTGATACCCTAGAGATACAATTTCAGTTTCAACATCACTATGTCTAGCGTTCAAGGCTAGCTGATTCAGAGACACAATATTATCCCTCTACATTTGACAACTTAACCACAGACTGCAATTCTAGCTATTACAGCAAAATACAACTTTAGATTTGCCGACTCAAAACCCATACTGCCTGAACAAGCTAAAATACTGACACACCAAAAAACCATAGGCCAAATTTGCCTTGAATCGGATACAGTCATACCAAAACAACTCGCCCATGGAAAAATTTTGGTCGGGTCTATTGAGAAGACCAAAATGCACATAACTAACCAGTTAAAGAGTTGATTACTCAAAGTTTGGAGCAGAACAGTTGAGGTCGATTTCCATGCGACCCACCTGTGCCTCTTTTTCATCCCTAGCCGAGGAGTTCTGCATAGAAAACTTTAGATCCATTAATAACAGGGCTCAAAATATAAGTCAAGAATGCCAATGTCCAACTATAAGTGGCTAGGAATTACATTCTTTGCCTTCACCTTGAGCTTAGAATTGAGGCGAAAAATGCCCTTCAAGCCCTGATTGTGTCCACCATCCCTTTCAGGGATTCAGTTTACACTCCAAATACACAATGGGAAACTACACACTAAAACATCAAGAATAGGAGACCCCTGTCTGTCTTTCCAGGTAAAGGAATAGAATTTACCTTCGAACAATTGTTGCCCACGTTCGCATTCTCGACACCCCAAACTGCTATTGCAACCTATGTATCTACCATAATGAATTTTTCTATAGCTCTCTGTTGACCCCTGCGCATACCAGTCCCAACACCATAATTTCCATCGCTCTTGACTACGCGCACAATCAATGGCACCAAAACTCTCTGAACCACACACTAGAGCCTCTTGGAAGTGAATCATACTGGTGAATTGAACTAGATATGCCCTTAATATCAGCAGATCCATTATCAATTCATTCTGTCCACCTCCACTCCACACGAACTCCTTTAATTGCCAAGGGATTAAATCAAGATTTTCCATCCTGGAATCTGCAAATTCCTCTTCCCAATTCATGAAATTAATTTCTGATTCATGCAAAACTAGTAGCTTCATGTGTGCATGATGCTTGACCCTGTACCACGCCACGATCAGCAAGGAGAACTCCCCACCATCTTCCATTCGGAGAGAGAGATGCAAGTGAATTAACATTACTCTGCGTCCCTTCATTTCATTATTCCTCACGATCCACCCTAAACCTTGTCTCAATTGCCTTATAAGTGTGCTCCCTAGAGAACCCGCTCCAACCCCTAGTGAACCTTGGGGGATTATACACCATTGCTTAGTATTATTTAACATTAATTTTGCCTCCCCAAGAGAGGCTTCCTCGTTGGCCAACTTGTCTGCCTCTTTATTATTATCACGGCGGATATGCAAGTATTCCTTTGAGGATAAATTGTTCAGAATATCTCGAATTCTAGAAAGGATTCTAGCAAAACAAAAATATATATATATATATCTTTGAGATTGGACCTTTTAATGAAAAATTGAATAACAGGCAAGGAGTCTCCCAAGATGGAGTCTCCCAAGATAAGAATATTGTTGACCTCTTTTGCTTTGGCGATGACTAAGCCTGGAGAAGGCCATATGTTTCTACTTGATTATCTATCTGATTTCCAGAGCATCCCTGGCTTCTATTATTCCCTCGGGATTAATCAAAATCCCTACCCTTCACAATTAATTTTTGAAAAATGACATTTTTACAAATTCTTAATAATCCATAAATCTTAAGCGTAATAAGATAATTAAAAATTATGTAATTTTTGAAACAGTTAAATACTTTTTCTACCATGAAACTCGTTCATGATTTTTATATAACAGAAAAACCAAGAAATTTAAGAAAGAATGTAATGTTTGCGGATTTTGAATAATCCAAAACTCTTAATCATAAAAAAAAATAACTAACAGCTACATATTTTTTCAAAGAGTCAAATGCTTTTTCATTTCTGATTTATGATTTTACAACTTCAGTAGTGACTTTATTTTATAGAGGTTTCTGCTTAGAAAAATATTATCAAAATCAAAATTAACTAATCCAAAGGGATTAACATTTAAATAAATATTATCAAAATCAAAGGAATCCTTCAACTAATCCAAAATACAAAGAAACCTTTCTCAAAATCAAAGGAATCCTTCAACTAATCCAAAATACAAAGAAACCTTTAAAAATATCTGGAAGAACTTTATAAAATGTTTTTAATATTTTAGAACATATGATATATAAAATTTATTATATTATAATAAGAACATGAACTTTATAAAATGTTTTTAATATTTTAGGACATATGATATATAAAATTGATTTAAAAAATTATAATAAGAACATAAACCTAGATTAACTTTTTAAAAATTATAAATTTGCTTTCTATTGTTTTGCTGTGTTTATGCAATATACAGCAATCAGTTGTTTGGTATTTACCATTTTGAAATTGAATGATATTTACCATTTTGAAATAAAATGATATTTTAAAGTTTACCAGACTCAAAATAGTCTATAAGACTATTTTGAAAAATATGGAAAAGTTGAATTTAACTTTATTGCAAATATCTGAACTAGTGGAATTTAATTTGATTGCAAATATCTGTTGCAAATTAACTTAATTGCAAATATCTGGACCAGTTGAATTTAACTTGATTGCAAATATCTGAACTAGTTAAACTTAACTCTCTTGCAAATATCTGGTGGAAAAAAGCCAGATTGAGTTGTTCCATTATTCCCCATGCCTGCTCGCATTCACGGTTTTGCACGACCATCAAAAAAGCAGATTCTTCAGCAATGCATCACGTAACAGTCCAGGAGACGCTAGTCCCAATCCCACTGCTTTAGAAATCTATCAAAGTTGCCATTATTCCCCTTGACCCATCACCTCAAGTGGGCATCTATGGATTTGGCACTGCTACATGAAATAAATTGGTGAAGTCCTTGTTACCTGCATCGCTTTTATTCTTTATGTTTCGTTCATGGCAATCACCAGTCACTTTTCTGATTCCACACTGCTAAGAAAGCACTTATCATGAAAAAAGAAAAAAAAAAATGTATGATTCGGCTCAGTTGATTTATAAATTTCAATCCCCAACTGTTAAATCCATAAAGATTTTATAAGATCGAAGCATAGGAGCTGCAACTGTGATCATATCTGAGAGCGTTTTGTCTAGGAACTTTGTGTTGAAAAAGAGTGGAAGCCATGTATCCTCAAAGTAGTTTCAGGAATCCTTATTACACAAACCCTAGGCAGCAATCCCTGGGAGGAATCAGGCCGGTTCCTATCCAATCTCGGCCACAAGTGCCCAAAACGCCCGAGCCCAAAAGAGAGGAGCAACAGGCTCCACAAGTGGCCAAGAAGGCCGAAGAACCTGCAAGAGACAATACGAGAGACATTAGAACTGATGAGCAGCCTGCTAGACAACCGTCATTTCAGGCCCAGCCTCAGGTGCCCAAGCCCCCGCAACTCCAACCAGACGTCCCAAAACCCCAGCCCCAGCCCCGGCAGCTCCAACCTGAAGTGCCCAAACCCCAGCCTCAGCCACTGCAGCTCCAACCTGAGGTACCCAAACCCCAGCCCCAGCCGAAGGAAGATCCCATTAAGGCAGAGCAAAAGGTCCCAGAGGAATCCAGTGCTTCTTCTCCTTTTCCTAATGAGCAGATTCAATCAAATTCTTTACTCTCAGAGGCTGATAGCAGAGCTGGGCAGATGATAGTTCCTGCAGATAATAGATCATTGGTGCTCAGGGGATCCCAACCGGCTGAGCAACAAAAATTTCTTCAACAAGGAATCAAAGACGACATATCCAATCTCACTCGCAGGCTATCCGAGCTCCACGACCAGCAGAAGCTCGGGTCTAATGGAGACCAGAAGCTGCAGGATTTGGGTGTGAGGGTGATCACTATGGCCGGAGAAAACAGGGGAGCTACCATGGATTTGGGGTCTGAATCCAGAAAGAATGACGTGCTTGACATTCAGAGAGTGAATTATAAGCCCAATGGGGCTAATAAGAAAGAGGAAAACCCTGATGGAAATCATCGTCACAAGGCAGCTGGCCCTGTGAATGCCTTTGTGAATAGCAACATACAGGCTGCCAACAACTCCATTCTGTATCACAGCACTTGCCCTCACAGAGACCCGGGCGTGCGCTTGGCTCTTTACAATAATCCTGTTTCCTCCAAGGAGATTGCTTCACCCAAGAAGCGCCGGGGAAGATCGGTGTTAAAAGCTGCGGCTGATTAATCTAGTTGTGGGGCCATCAAAACCTAAGTAAAGGCTTGGAGTGAGTTACTCTGGCAGTGCTAGTTATTCCAAAATGCTATTTTATCATTTGAAATAAAATTATACTGTTTTATTGGTAAAGTAATTAATGTATTCCATTATGCTATTTCATCATTTGATATACACTTATACTACTGTTTTGTTGTTAAAGAGTGATGTGAAAAATGTTTTGAAAATAAATTTTTTTTACAGAGGAGATGTATAAAAAAAAAAAAAAAAAAATTATAAATTTTATATATTTTTATTTAGTATATATTAGGTTTGTTATCATGTAATTTATTTATTTTTTATAATATTTTTACTATAATAATATAGAAATAAATTTATCCCGGATGCGGGTGGTCGCTGCGTTTAATGCGGAGCAGGGGGTCAGGTGGGTTGGCGAGTGGCTCACCACCACCACCACCCATCCTCGCATGCTCTGGCCCTTAAATGTTTCAGTCCGGCAATTCAATGCTAATTTATGGGAGCTCTCTCCCCGAAACCAGCGCATCTCTACATTAGCGATGGCGAACTCTGGTAATTTCGTGTTGGTTCCTCCCCTCAACGTCTGTTGCCTCCCTGCTGCGGCAGAGCGCAGCTCTCGCACCAGTACTGGGTCTCGCTGTGTGTTAAATTGCTGCATGGAAATTCTGCCCGGCCTTCACATCTCCAATTGTGCCTCCTGCACTCTTCCGCGGCCGTCTGTCATCGATTATGGTCGCCAACAAGCTCATTCTGCTCTCACTGTTCTCTCTGATCATCATACCATGCCCCGCTTACGCCCGAGAATGCGCTGCAGGCGTGGGGGAGTTATTGGGCGCGCTATCAACCGTTCCTCTCCCTCTAACTCCGATTCCTCGTCATATTCTTCTGAGTTTGGTCCTGTCCGTCTTCCAGCTCCACGCAGAGGTCGTGGGAGGGGTCGGAATCGTTTCAATCCAGCTGGGCATTTTCGTTTGTCGTCCATGGCACATTCACACCACACCCGTTTTCATTTCCCCTGCAGCATTGATAACACCCCTCTCCTTGCTACGGTGACCATAGACCTTCGGGCAGCTCCCACGGATCAGATTTCTTCGGCCCAGGCTTGCGCCACCACTGAGGCAGCTCGGGAGACCTTCACGGAGACAGAGCACAGCGTGCCCCAGGCGGACATTGGGAAGCATGTCTCTTCGGGCATTGAGGCCAACTTGGGTGCTCAGGCGAGTCCTTCGGCTCCAATTGATGGCGGTCCAGATCGCAAGGTTGATCCCCCTCCTAATGATGAGGATCCTTACAAATATGCCTGCCTCATTGTCGAGGAAGACCCTCCCTCTGCTCAGTAAGATGGTTCCAGGTTTGCGCGCCTGTGTTTTGTTTTTCATTGGCCTGCAGGTGCTAATCTACAGTCTTATGCATCTGCCTAATTCTGCTACTGTTCTTTTGGTCTCTTTCCTGCTTTATGGTCGGTCTCCCCTGCGTGGGAGTTATATTCTGCATTTTGTCCATGTTCTTGCTCTAATCACAGGTTCCAGAATTGTCATTTTTGTTTTTGCTATGGCTCGAAATCGTAAAAATTCAGCCATTCTGGCTCACTCCACAGGAGTCATTTTGTCAAGGTCTGTTCATGTCACAGTTACAGTTACAGTTGTAAGTCATTTGATAGGAACAGACAGTCTCATAGCTCTTCAAAGCTTTCATGGTCTCTCTCCTAATTGTTATGATGATCAATTACCTGCTGGTAAAGCTAGAATGCCTCAGAATTGGGCTGGAAATCTCGAGGCTACGGCCTCCATGTAATACTATTTTTGTATCAATATAGAAGTAGCCATATTCAGAAAAAAAAAATATATATATATAGAAATAAATGTAATTTTTCGAAGTGTTTTATTTTAATTTTAGGTAGATGATGTTGTGTTGATTTTTACACCAACGGAGATGATGGATTATTGACCGAATATTTTTCGAATACACTTTCATGGCTATGAATTTTAGGAGGGTGTGTTATAACTATGAAATGTTGGGTGTTACAATTTTTTGAAATTGAATCAATTCGATTTGAAAGAAGAAGAAGAAGTTATTTTAATGTTTACGAGGTTAAAGATAGCCTATGGGACAAATTACTTCTCTATCTACCTCTTGAATTTGACCCTTTTCCTGTGAAATTTCACAAAAAACTCTCTTGCATTTGACCCTTTTCCTGTGAAATTTCATAATAAACTCTCTCAGCTTCTAGACAAACCCCTCACTCAAATATAGCGTGATTGTTCCCTTACTGTGATAGCAAGGAACATAGTTGTTTGCGACAACTAATCAATTCCAAGCAAATAATTGCATTGCCATAGTTACAAAGCACTAAATGCTTCAACCCATGCTTGTTCCTTGCTACGATAAAACCCACTGCTTACTAAATTAAGATTGTCAACACACATTTTTTAGGTCAGAGCTTGTAAGAGCCAACAGGGTTTAGTGAAGCTACAAAGCTCTCCAAGTTGTAGGGAATTCCAAGCCAATATCAACCTTAATTATTGATCTCTTCCCGTTTCTTTCCTTTTGGAGAGCACTTATACGATTGAGTTCATGAGAAGTAGAATCGTAGCTAATTCTAATACTGGAGTATAGATCCATCTAGAGTAAAGTGCAGCGTCCCCACCATAAACAACATGTTCATGGCCTACAACATTTATGTTGATTATTTTGAAAATGGGTGTGTAGATCTACAGTTGTATGATGGGCTTGCATACCTAAATTCCATGCAATGTCGAAGATATGTCGAGTGATCCAATCTATATTTCACCATCTCTTGTTTAACCTAGCTATTATCATACAAAGGCATACTATGCAAATGGGACAATTAGAGGTATGGTGTCTACTTTACTGAGATATTAAGGTTGTCAACGCATGTAGTCTTGTCTATGGGAAGGCTTAGCAAATCTATATATATTCGTAAGAAAAATGTGTGAGACCTCATTTAGAGGTTAAATAAAATTTAAACTAGCAATTGCATCAAAAGATGCATTAATGCAGATACAACAAAGACATATAAGATTTGGGAAGATCATCTCCCGAGGAATAGAGCCAAAAATAAACTCATAATTAAATTTTATAATTCGACATTAGCTACATAATTTCAAAAAAAACTTTTAATAACACAAATAATCATACATTTTTATTATAAAATACAAATAACTAAATAAATTTAATTACATTCATCAAAAATATGAAAAAAAATATTCATTTTTTATTAAAACTTTACATGTACACAAAAGTTGCAATAAAAAAACTCTAAATATTACACCTTGTTTAATTTTGAATATAGAATTGATAATGATTTTATTGTCCCAACACAATGAACACCAAATAATGTTACAATGTGATAAACAATAAATGGTAAGGAAATTGGACAAAAAAAATGATGTCGTAATGTGACAAACAACAAATTCAATTACCCATGTGGCTAACAAGAAATGACTTTGCAATGTAATGAATAATGAATGTGTCTATAGATTCCAATAAAAATGTTGATAGATCTAAAACATCTTAGTGTTCTCATTTAATACAATCTATCATCAAGAACCAAAACACAAGAAATGCAACCATTTTATTTATATTATTCACTGAAAGTAAAATACATGCCCAGACCATAAAATCCTGCAAATAGCATGCATAGCTGCTTGAAAATGACAAATATAAGAAACTGAAGCCCACTTGTGAATCCTGGATGGATCCACCACATAAACATCACTGCGGGGTTTTCGTCCTGGGATCAATGCTAGAACTAGCCATGCCAGGTTCTCAACCCAAACATAATAAGATAGATAAAACCTGAATGATCTAAATACCTAGCTTCTCTCCCCTTTTATAGGCTTGATGGACTTTCTAGAGACCTTATTTTATTATTTTTCTTAGAAACCAACAAAAAATACCATGGGTCAATACCATGGGAAAATACCATGGTAAGTACCATGGATCGATTCTATCCACTTTGACTGGATCAAAAAGGGGAATATTACAAATCCTCCCACCCAAAGATTGCTTCCCCTCAAGCGATCTACTTCTATCCACAATAGAAGCATTTGTACATTGATACCAGGATCCCATACAATTCGATGTGCCCTCCATGTTGAATGGTCCTGAATGGATCCTTTGATACCTGGATCCTAAACAATTATTTCGCCAATCCTGCCCCTAGTGGATTCTCCCAGATCCAATGCCATCTAAATCCTGGGACCTGTGGGTTATGGTACCATTTCATCCCTCCATTACTACCAGTACCAAAGGGCCCAAGCTGCAATATGCCCTCGGCTGTGAGTATCCTCCAAAGAATCAACCTCATAATCTCTCGCCAATCCATTCTTGGGGAAAGATGAATATCTACAAATCTACTATGTTGATGTTGTTCGATGCTCAATTCATGCTTCTCTACTTGGTTACCGAACATGATGCAGTTGGAGAACTTTGCCCTGTGCTTCCCAATGTATAAAGGTGGGTTGTTGGTGTTGCAAGCCTTATCTATGTATAGAGGGCTGCTCTGGAACTCCCAATCGTACTCCTCTCGCTTCCTTGTGAGGGATTTGAGTCGTTCCTCAACACTAGACAACTTAGTCTTTTATTCGGCACACACCCCTATGAGTTCCTCAATTTTTCTGTTCTCTTGTAAGGAAGTGTCTCGGACTGTCCAGAATTTCTGTTTCAACAACATAAGATCTGTATTGAAATACTTGATCCATTCTTGAAAGTCTTCTACTGGAAATTATAGTGTCGTGCTGACTGTCTCTGTATCTGTTTGCACTCGATGCCCCACGACCACATCTTCAACTTGAGTCTTTGACCAACTCTCTAGGAATGGTCCATTTTTCACATTATGTTTGTTATGTTGCTCCTCGTGATAATACTCATCATGCTGGTTCACTATGGCTGGATCCTCACTCAAATCTCCCAGGTCTCCTTTATCTGTGGAGACAATTTGTTCATCGCTTTCAACTGTCAAACATAGATGCATTGGTGGAATTTTATATATACTTGATTGTTCATATTCTTCATGGATATTCCCCTGGGGATCTATGAACTCCATTGTATAGGAATCAACCCCATCAATGGCATTAGGTAGAATTTCCTCATGCACTTCCAAATGTTTTTCGTCCTGCAAGCCTCCCTGAATAATGTCACGATGTTGCTCACCATCCTGAAGATCAATAGGCCCATCTACAAAATATTCCCCATGATTTGAAGTAATCTCCTCTTGTTCTATCTTTGTTTCCTTCTTCTTATCACATGGACAGGAATGGTTAAGGGCCCAAGGTCCCTTGCAGATAAAGCATAGTCCTCTCCTCCTTAGTTCATTCTTGCTACATATTTCGTTCTTTCTTTGATTATCATTTTGGTCTATGGAGATATGGCTACTTAAAGGACCATATAACCTCACTAGTACATCAAGAATTTTCTAGTTGTTTTTCAAAATTTCTTCAAGACGATCCATCTTCTGAAGATTCTCATTTAAAACACCCTTCTTCTTTTCTTCTTCTTCTCTCTCTCTCTCTCTCTTTCTTTTTTTTGTAATAATAATATTCAAAACCCTTATTTCTCCAAAAAAATATTAAATAAAAAAAAATATCCTTATACCTCCAACCACTTTTACTATATACAAGTAACTTTATTTCTCATAGTTTATTGACCCTTCAATTGCTACTCATGGCCCACGGTTTTCCATGCTCTTGCTGCCCAATGGTGACCCATGACTCGCCCAAAAGTTATTTCAGTCCTTCGCAAGTCTGTTGATTGATATATTTAGGTCCTCCGTGGCTGCAATTTCATTCACCACTAAGTGTTTTGGCACTATGCAACAATGGTCCTTGGAGAGACTGTTTGGTAGGTATGGCTTCACAAACTAACATTTGGCGGATCGTACTCACTACTCTGCAGAAAGGGTCGACTGGAACCTCGATCAATTAGCCTTCTTCACTGCACTGTGGATGTGGTGATACGTGGCACACAACCCTCTCTTCGATGGCGCTTAGATAATCTGTAGTCTCGGGCTCTTAACAACAGTGGAACCTGTGATGAGGTTACCACGAATGTGCAATGGGAATACCTCGTTGCAGGTCGGGGAGAAGCTGGGCCTAATCTCTGTGACCTACACTAGCAATTTCGTCCCTCTTGGTTGGCGTAATGGTGCTCTCTCTGTTGCAGTGAATAGATTACGCGGAACTATGGCGATGAATGGCCCTTCTGCATTGCATGGGGCTCCACGATCTTGTGTCTCAGATCCTCGGCCGAATGGCTTCAATCTGCAGCTTGTTGAGCGGCCCTTATCTGAAATGTCAGCCCTAACACCGGTTTCTATGTCTGCTGCTTGAGATCTGACCACAAGCCTTCCTTCCGATGCCCTGACGGTCTGGATTGCTAAGTCAATCGATGTACACGAGCAGGAAATAGCTTGATCTGGTAGTTGGAACTTCTTCTATGTTCCGCTAGTCTTATAACGCCTGGAATTTGGCCTGAAAATCCTCATGTGAAAACTTGCTTGAGCTTTCAAATATTGGTAGCCAGAAAAACAAATTCCATTGGCCTAGTTCTACATGGTGAATCAACTCGTTTCTGCATTAATATTGGAGCTCTGAGGTTTTGAACGATTTAGCTAACTTTATATTTGGCATAAATCGTCCTCTCCAAAACTTAAATCTACAGGATCTCATGGACTGAAAATAGGCTTGATTTCTAGATGGGGGGAAATAGATCTCGACCCTCAATCAATAGATCTACCCTATAAACCTGCAAAATCAATTAGGGTGGATGTGAATAAGCCACCGAAATTTATGGATTTCTAGCTAGGGTGATTTTAGGCAGATCACCGAAAACTAGTCTCTCCTCGAACCCTCCATCAGTCTCAAAGTTATTTTGTGATAAACCCTCAGGCTGGCAGGATGCACAGCTCTGATACCACTGTAAGATTCCAAACAACAAAATTTTTTATATATCTAAAACATCTTAGTGTTCTCATTTAATACAATCTATCATCAAGAACCTGAACACAAGAAATGCAGCCATTTTATTTATATTATTCACTAAATGTAAAATACATGCCCAGACCATAAAATCCTGCAAATGGCATGCAAAACTGCTTGACAATGACAAATATAAGAAATTGAAGCCCACTTGTGAATCCTGGATGGATCCACCACATAAAAATGACCGCGGGGTTTTCGTCCCAGGATCAATGCTAGAACTGGCCAGGTTCTCAACCCAAACATAATAAGATAGATAATACCTGAATGATCTAAATGTGTAGCTTCTCTCCCCTTTTATAGGCTTGATGGACTTTCTAGAGACCTTATTTTATTTTTTTCTCGTAAACCAACAACAAATACCATGGGTCAATACCATGGGAAAATACCATGGTAAGCACCATGGATCGACTCTATCCACTTTGACTGGATCAAAAAGGGGAATATTAGAGAAGCTAGTCTATTCAGCGCAAATGGAAAACTAGTACCAAAAGAAAAATCTCTTCTCCTTTTTCTGTAGCCAAGACATAAATGCTATGAACAGTCTCCACTATAAAGCATATTTGTGCAAATACAAATAGCACATGAGATTTATTCTTTCTGTGGAAATATAGAAATATTGTTCACATAATATCGGTTGTGGAAATTGGTTTTCATGTGCCAGACCTGGAAAAGATAAGAGTACAAAGTCTGTTAAAGAAGTTAGAGGAAACAAAAAGAAACTTGCTGGTGTATGAAGAAAAACCAAATTTTAAATATACATTCATCAAGTGACCCATAACCCAACACAAAGCAATTTCCACTAATGGGGATATGCAACCGATTCGTTAGGATGCACTAGAGAGAGAATAACCTCACTGAAGCCTTTGGCCACTGTAGGGTTAGAAATTACAGGGTGTTTTAGCTGGTAAATTGAGACTGTGGAATTCTGAGGTTGTTCCTCTACATTTCGAACAGTGCACAATATTTTCGTATTTTTTAATTTTTCAATGACAAACAATTTTATATAGCATTGTTTATATGCCTTAAACAACAAATAGCACCCATCTTTTACTGAAGAAAACTACGACTATTCATGTTCTTCATGTAGAATGCTTGAATAAATATGTTAATACATTTTAGATGCCTCTATGCTTTAGGTATGAAATTGAAGAAAAAATATGTTAATACATTTTAGATTCCTCCACGCTTTATGTATGAAATTGTAGAAAAAATATGTTAATACATTTTAGATGCCTCCACGGTTTAGGTATGAAACTGAAGAAAGGCACGGTTATATGAATGACATTGAAATGGTTTGGGTTAAATAGTGGATAGCTTAGAAATTTCCTACCATAATAGATGAAATTAGATTAAATTAAAGCAGTAAAGATGGAATTCGTGTTTATGCTATTTAATAAGATTACATTTGCATGCTCTCCAGAAATGTGCTTTCTTGAATGTTTAAAATAAATTTAGAATGAAATCGGATAAATATATCCCTTGGATAGATATCTCCCTTTTCTAAGCTTCAGGTCATTACAATGTGCACCTTTCTTCTGCAAGATATTCATTTCAGATGGTGTATAGTGATGGGCTGCTATTTTTTTAAATCCTTTTGTTAGTGATATGTTTAGCTTTACTTTCAGTTTGTTTATTTCTCTGGGATAATGCTAATAGAAATTTCAAATTCATAGTGGCCACAATTTCACAAAACTACCTATCGACCAAAGCACATTATTGCATAGACAAATTCAGAAATGTACACATAAATATTTAGAAAATTAGGGGAAAATGTATAGCTGGTATAATTTAGGGAGAAAATGTACCATTGATATTCAATATAAATAATAAGCTTACCTACCTGTTTCTCCCATTCTTTATGCAGTTTAGACCTGGACTTGTCTGTGGTTGGAATAACTGTCGTTATACCTTGAATTTTGTGCAACCATCCAACATAAGTTTGATGTACTCGTTTCTCATCCTGCTGCCTCTGCTGCGTAAACAGAAGTGAATGATGTACTCGCTGCCTCCCTGTTGCCTCTGCGTAAACAAAAGTGTATGTATTGGCTTTTCTTCTTGCGTAAATGTATTCTCTTCTCTTCCTGTCGCCTTAGCTGCGTAAATCAATTCAATGCACTTGACAAGTATTCGCTTATCTTCCTGCTCTGCTGAGTAAATCAATGGACAAAGAAGTGACTTCTCCAGTTCTTTGCTGTAAAGATGGAAATCAATTTCACTTCTTCATGACATGCAGCTTGCCACCACGTTGTGGTTGTGGATTTGATGCGGTGGCTTATGGACTATTTTCAATATGTGATATGTTGTAGTTGTGGATGTGATGCGATGACTTATGAAATATTTTGGATATGTGTTGCCTTGGACATATGTAATATGTATTGAAGTGAACATTAAATATTCCGCAAGTAATACTAACTACGACTTAGCATTAAACAAATTTGAAATAAAATTTAAACAAATTATCCTATTTGCCAGCAATAAAAGGTCCAAAGTAAAACTTATAATAAAAAATTGTTCGATCCAATATTTTTGTTCAAACATCAAGTAAAATGAATAATACTTGATTGGTCAAAACAATTTAATGTTCGGTCAATTCTCATCGATCACTTTTATGCCGAAGGCGCGGACTAAAAATTGAGAAAAGCATTTGAAAATATCGAAGGTGCGATGGTAAAAAGAAAATTTCTCCTATGTTGCAACACCTCCTACGCAAACAAATGCTAAGATGGTTGATTTGGATCATGTGATGGAAATATATAATACGATGCAATTAAAGGTGTAATTATATATAATTTGCAGAACCATGTCATGAGCACGACTGCATGCAGGTGGTGTAGCCCCAGCACTGGAACTAGCATGTAGGGAAGTCCCTCGGAGGAGGCAATTTTGATTAATTGGGTCCATCTTCGTTCTCCACTACAAAAGGCATCTTCAGTCCCCACGTTGTATGCACTTCCAGATGGCAATGTATGAACCACACACCTACCTAAATGCATTCGTTCATGCATGTCATCAATAATCTTTCACAACGTTTTACTCCAAAACATGGAATGATGAATGAGTAAAGGTTAGATCAGATTAGGTTACCTGGATTGTCAGCTCTGAATGGGATAGCCCTCCAGCCACCAGTGGCATGCCCACAGTGTTGGGCTCTGAAGGATCCCATGCAATCACCCTCGACCGTGTTGGAATTAATTTCCAACTGCCCAGAAAAGGCAGCCAAGAATGAAGGCAACAACATATTAACGCAGGTGTGAGGCAGTCAACCGGCAGTAGAGGTTAAGTGGTAAACCAAGTCCGCGGGGGTCGATGAACTCTTGTGGGCGGAGGTGTGAACCCCATCAGAATAAATGCTTACGTCATCAGCTGGGGGCCCACACAAATGTGTTCATAAAATATTTGGGTTAATGTTATTTGCCCAGCGTACATGTTTTGAAACATTTTTTTATATTTTTTAAAGTTATTTGTTTTAATTTTAATTTTAATATATGTAACTCATATATATTAAAAGGCCCGAAATGTAATTTTTATTACACAACAGTGTATATAAAAAGGTAAAAAGACAGAGATGTAATTTTAATTACACAGAACAGCAGTGCGGGAAGATAAAATATACAGCAGTATGATCACAGATTGATTGTTGACGGTGCCACCAAGTCAATTAAACATCAATGCAATTTCCAAGTGGTGCCGGTATAGTAATGAGACCATTAAATATTTCTGAAGCGGTGAATTTTGTGGTTGTATGTCAGTTAATGGCATTAATTGAACCTGAGATATTTTATTTTGTTTTAATATACAGAAACAGAGTGTTGTAATTTTTTAAGTTACAGAGAA
>JAXQQM020073064.1:0-94753 GCA_034641835.2 Pinus albicaulis | reverse complement strand
TAATCTTAGCGGCCTGCTCCTGAACCCTCTTTTTCTTCTTCTTATTTTCATTCATGGAAGATTTCCATTTATTGATTTCAGAAGTCAAGAAGAGTTCTCAGGCTTCAAACAGATGTTCAATAGGACCACTCTGTGTAGCAGCAGAGGAAACCTCGACCTTAGGTTTTATCACCTTCCATTTATATAATTTTACCTTTTTCTTCAACCAAGATACTTGCTTTCTCAACTTTCTAACTTCCTTCTTTAGCCGCATGGTCCCGTTAAACTGAAGCTAATACCTTCTCTTGAGAGGTGGTTTTCTGCTTTCACATTGTTCTATTCATTCTTACTTAACAATGAATTCATCTCCCAACCCTCAAGCAGATTTAGGAGGAAGTGGGCCGCTATTAACGACATCAGTTGGCTTTCCTACTAGGTCTTCTTTACTTGGTTTCCTTTCTTCAAGAACACTCTTCCCCCTCTTCTTTGTTTAATTCAGAAAATTCTTTCACCTGGTCGCTGCCTTCATTGACGATTCTCTGCTCTGGTGTTTCCATGAAATTCCCTTCTTCATTTTGAGCTTCAGGATGCCCTTGCTGAGAATGAAAAACCTATGGAACAATATTGGTCACATATTTCCCTTAATCGACAAACTTCAGTATTGGCAGGACAATGATCTCTTTTATTAATCGTTGGGGAGAATGAAACCCCCTTGCTCCTCTTGGAATCATGGACTCAAAAGGAGAATGGAGAATATATTTTGCCTAATTTGTGTTAGTCGTATCTACCACCTCTGATTCCTTTTCTCCATCACGCTCAATTCTTAATTGGCCCGAGCCTCCTTCATGCATTTCTTCTTCATCTCCAGTTGACAATGGTTCTTGTGGAGTAGTGTCAACCTAGAGGGTCATTCCTTCTCTGTCTTCCTATCCTGACTGAGTCAGGGGTGGTTCTTTTGTGACACCCATAACTATTTCAATATCCATATCTGCTTGGACAGGTGATGTTGTCTCTATAACAACATCACTTACCAAGCCTCTTGCTCATGTTCCTTCTCCCTGTGCTTGGTTAATAAAATTTGATGTCTGTGGGACAGTACCAACTTTGTCCCCTATCTCCATGATTACTTCATCAATAGGTCCCATAGGTGAGGCTAGTTCTTCTGTGATAGCCTTGACTCTATCACCATCTATTTCTTCCATTTCCATTTCTTATGGTTATTCCTCTTCTTCCACTAATTCCTCTGGTTCTTCCCATTCTTCCTCCATTTCCTCTGGTTCTTCCTCTTCTACTGAATCAACCATGCATACTGGTTCTTCCTCCATTTCTTCTAACTTTTCCTCTTCTGCTAAATTAGCCAGAGGTACTGGTTCTTCCTCCATTTCCTTCGGCTCATCCTCTTCTACTGAATTATCTGGAGGTGCTAGTTCTTCTTCCCTAGCAACGATGATAGCTACTACTTCCTCTTCTGATAGTTCACAGATCTTATCCCAGGGAAATTGAAATCGGGATATTGCATGCATAACCAACAAATGAACCAGTCTGTGATTGGAGAGGACTGCTAGCACGTGATGTGAATGGCGAGTAGACTGTGCCATGTGTTGAAGCTGTTTCAATAAAAATAAAGGCATGTTTAAAGAGTGAACATGTGCCCATGGGAATTGAAGATGGCCACGATTTTGAAATGGTATTTGAAAAAATTTGTAGACTGTCCTTCATAGGTTATATATTTCATCACAAAGCCTGCCACCTCATTCCATGGATATGGTAAATATCTACAGTCATACCCTCTCACATACTGGACAACGCTTTCTTCTACTTGAAAAAATAATTCAGGAAATTTGAGCAGGGGAATTCTCTGAGAAAACCACTACTATCCTTGTTGTGTTAGCTCACTAACTGCTACGATGGCTTCTTATGTGGTGAGAATTTATACTCATCTAACCTGAGAGAAATTCTCATCCAAATTTAGCACAAAATCCATTGTGATTCCTTTGTCAAATACCTGCAATCTATTAAAATAGATATCCCATCTTGCATTGATGAAAACTTGCAGCACATCTGCATTGCTACGGACCAAAGTTGTATCTTTGGTTTCATGCCACACAACGATTCCGCCCATCCTCTATAGATTGTAACAGCACTCTGGATGCAAAAACCCATTAGAAGGAGTGACGGCTACCAAATTCAGCAAGAACAACATGGTGAAAAATGAAATTGAATAATGGTAAATATGAGAGGTGATTTCTTGGGAAACAAAGAAAATCATGACAGATTATGGTAAGTGAGATGAATGAGATGGTAATTATTTCACATGATTTGGAAAGGACTAATCGATTGGAAACATGTGCATGTTGTTAATCCCAATGCATATTAACAATTATGTGAAATACGATGAGAATCGTGGAGCGTACCAACATCACAAGGTTTTAATAATGACTTTGGAATAATCATTGATGTGATGTGATTACATAGTCATTTAGTTACGACAACACCCCCCCAACTTAAAAGTAGTTGTCCACAACATCAATGTCCTATCCATGGAATATTAATTAAATCCATAAGAGTCAAATGGAGATGTACCTGGCGAACTACCTAAGGGAAGTGACAATTGGTAGAATAATGGCTAAGTAATGATGCTGACAGAGTAACAACATCATGGAGTAGCAACATCTGAGGAGTAACAGCATGACGAGTAGAAGCATCTGATATAACAACATCATGGAGTAGCAGCATCCAAGGAGTAACAACATCACGAGTAGCGGCATCTGGAGTAACAACATCCCTGAGTAGCAGCATCCAAGGAGTAACAACATCACAAGTAGCAGCATCCAAGGAGTAACAACATCATGAGT
Organism: Pinus albicaulis; assembly: GCA_034641835.2. Lineage (NCBI taxonomy): Eukaryota > Viridiplantae > Streptophyta > Pinopsida > Pinales > Pinaceae > Pinus > Pinus albicaulis. The sequence continues at coordinate 91,919 of JAXQQM020073064.1, read as the reverse complement.
AGCAACATCACAGAGGAACAAAATCACAAGTAGTGGCATGACAGAGTAGCATCATCTAAGGATTAACAACATCACGAGTAGCAACATCCAAGGAGTAACAACATCACGAGTAGCAGCATCATGGAGTAACAACATCACAAGTAGCAACATCACAGAGTAGCATCATCCAAGGAGTAACAGTATCATGAGTAGCAGCATCCAAGGAGTAACAATATGAATAGTAGCAGCATTCGGAGTAACAACACCCAAGGATTAACAACACCCGATACTTAGAAAATTTTTGGGAGTAACAATAGTAGCAGAGTAACAACATTCGATACTTAGGAAATTTCCTACTCTGCAGCATTGCACCTCAGTAGTAGCTCCTACAAAAAGTCAACAAGTGAATAGTAACATTATTTTTTATTTATTAATATATCCACACACACACACACACACACACACACATATATATTAATATTAATTTAATATTATTATTTATATTTTTTTATTTTTTATTTTTATTTTCTTTAATTTTTCTTTTTTCTTTTTTAAAACAAGGATGTTGAGGAGGAATTATCTACACTGATAACCTTTAGACCAGATTTCTCAGAGAGATGTTTACTGAGGGAATCCTTAGAAGCTATACAATGATATAGTCTCAGACGACGTCCATTTTCTATGAAAGAAGCATGTGCATCGTCAATTGTGATCAGTCTCACCATTCCGTGGTCAAATACAACATCAACCTCGTAAGGCCCCATCGAATGAGTGCAAAGCTTTCCTTTAAAATCCTTAAAACAAGAGTCAATCAGTAATTAACAATCTCCTCAATGAAAAATCTTGCTTTTGATAAACTTATCATGCCATTTCCTCCTCGGCTGCTGAATAGAAATAGTCCTCTGGACAACCATTGAACGGATTTCATGTAATTCATTACGCTGATCTCGCTAGTGTTTTTGGGCATCTTGCAGGTCCAACCCTACTTCAAGAGCTTTTCTGAGTGTACTGATTTCAAATTCTATTGGGAACAACGGGGATTTCCCATAAACCAACACAAATGGTGAAAATCCAGTTGTGTTCCACCATGTTGTCCTGTATGCCCAGAGAGCTTCAGGTAGCTTTTGAGCCCAATCCCAATGATGGTGTACCACAGTGTTTGCCAAGATATTTTCCAATACATTTTTTGTACTTTCCACTTGTCCATTCACCTGCGGGTGGTATGGAGATGTCACCCTATGATTTACCCCATATTTTTGCATAAGCCTCGCTGTCATGTGTGACGTGAATTGTGCTCCTCCAGTTGAAACAATCTCCCTCGGAGTATTGTAATGAGAAAAAATTTCTTCAAATAGAAAATATGAAACCACCTGTTCTGTTTCTTTTGCAACAACCTTGGATTCTACCCACTTAGTTACATAGTTGGTGAAGACCAAAATGTGAACCTTTTTCTGGGAAGGTGGGTTAAAGGGTCCAACAAAATCGATAACCCACTTCTCAAAAGGATCAAGGACTACCTAGGGCTACAAAGATATTTTTTCAGATCGATTAGGCTGCCCCATGCATTGGAAAATATCGCACCTTCGGACATAATTTCGTGCATATTGGAAGATAGAAGGCTATTAGTATCACATATGTAACACCTTATGTATTGTTCTTTTATCTGCAAAATTCCCTTCACAAGGGCCATCATGGGAAACCTTCAACACTTCGTAGATATCATCCTCAGGTACACAGTGCCGAACCTATTTATTGACTCCTATATGAAAGAGGTATCCTATCATCCAGGAATATCGAGAACTATGATGAATAATTTTTTGTTGTTCCCTGTATGAAAAATGATGAGGCACCTTCCCTATAGCAAGATAGTTAGAAATATCTGCATACCATGGAGGACTAGTAGAAATTGAAAAGAGATGCTCGTTAGGAAAACTATCTTCTATAGGTCTGCATTCATCATTATTATCCATTCTCAACAGAAAATCAGCAACTACATTATCTTTTCCTGGTTTATCTACTATTGTAATATTAAATTGTTGAAGCAATAACAACCATATTGTAATGTGACCAAGAGTGATAGGTTTATTCATCAGATACCTTATTATTGCGTGATCAATATGTACAAAGGTAGGATACCCAGTGATATAATGTCGTAACTTTTTGATAGCATAGAAGACAACCAAGAATTATTTTTCAGTCACAGTGTAATTTAACTTAGTAGGAGCCAAATTCTTGCTGATGTAGTGAACTACATATGGTGTCCTGTCTACCTGCTACTCTAAAACTTCTCCTATTGTTGTCTGAGAGGCATCATCATGTATATGAAATGGTAATGCCCAATCAGTTTCTCAAAGGTTCGGAGCTTCACAAACCAGACCCTTGATCTTCATAGAAGCTACTTCACAGTCCTTTGTCCACAAAAATTATGCATCTTTTGTTAGCAATTGAAAAAGTGGATGTGTTATTTTATCAAAATTTTCTATAAAGATTCTATAATAACCAACGCAACTGATAAATCTACGTACCTATGTGGGTGTCTTTGGTATGGGAAAGTACAGTATTACCTCAACTTTGGCGGGATCAACTCGAATTCCAGTAGCCGAGAGAAAATGTCCCAATATGATTCCTTCTTCCCTCATTATATGACATTTAAATGTATTCAGAGACATGTGGGTCCATTTACATCTTTTGAGTATTTTTTCCAGATTTTCCAATCCTTCTTCGAATGAATTCCCATATGGAATAAATTCATCCATATAGATTTCAACACTGTCTTTAACCAAATTAGAAAAAATTCCTAGAATTTCCCTCTGGAATGTCGCAGGCACGTTACAGAGACCAAATGGGAGAACCCTGTATGTAAAGGTCCCCCATGGGCATGTAAAGGTCATTTTTTCTTAGTCTTCTGGGGATATCTAGATTTGGTTATACCTGCTATACCCATCTATGAAGGAGAAAATTTTCTTCCTAGCCAGGGTGTCTAGGACTTGGTCAATTAATGGCAGAGGGAAATGGTCTTGTTGAGTTGCCTTATTTAGCTCCCTATAGTCCACACAGATCTGCCATTTACCATTATTTTTGGGAATGATAACCAATGGAGACACCGATTGGTTGTCCGAGATGGGGTAAATAAAACCTACATCTAGTAATTTCTGAAGATCGTCCTTGACAATATTATTTAGAGCGGGATTCATTCTTCGTTGGGGCTGTCTCACACGACGAAAATATTCCTTGATGTAAATATGATGATTACATAGACTAGCAGGAATCCCTCCATGTCGGTATAATCCCAGGTGAAGGCTTCCTTATGGTTTTGAAGAAATTTTAGGGGATTATTTATCTGGGATTCTAAAATATTCAGGTTGATGTTCAGTGTTTTTCCTGGATCAATTTCAATAGGAACATTATAATGGGAATTTTCACGGATGTTCTTAATTTCATCTTTTGGTTGAATCTTTTCTTGAATTTCAAAGCTCATGGAAGATTATAAATTTTGACGTGTTGAATCAGAAATAGAACAGGGATGATTAATAAAAAGTGTTAATGGTATCGTCCTCAATTTCTGTTTTGAATTGACGGGCCTGCCCAATGGTAAGGATCGGTCTAATTTCTTCATTTTCGGGTTTAGATTCTTCCATTTGTATAGGTTTTTTCTTGGCTAATGGTTTCTCTGATGGTCCTGGTTCCGCAGGAGGATACAGAGTAAGGTTATTTGTAATAGTCCCATTTTATATAACCATATGTCCAGTTCGACACCCAATATAGGCATATGCGGTTGCAAGCCAAGGTATTCCCAAAGTCAAGTGATGACCACTAGCTAGGGATTGTGTCCATAATACAATGAGGTCCATGGGGTAGTGCCGTGAGTCCACTAAAATAATAATGTCTTCCAACTTCCCTACTGGTTTAATTGTAGAGTTATCTGCCAATTCCAAGACAGTAGGGCTAGCTTAATGTTTCTAAGACCTAATGCATTCATTGTTTCGAAGGTGATGAAATTTATGGTAGCACCCAATTCTACACATACATTTTGGATTTCAACCCCATTAATTTGTACCATTAGAATAGGATTCCCTGGGTCCTCATATTTTACAGGCATGAATTTTCCTAGCATGATGTCAGATAATCTGCCCATCACATGGATGATCAACGGATCCCTTGATTTCTTCCCAGGTTTCTTAGAACAATATTCTTTGAGAGTTTTTGCGTATATAGTTATGTCCCTCATAGCTTGAAGCAGGGGTATTTTAATAAAAATATTTGTAATTCTCCCAGGAAGTCGAATTCTGCTTGAGGGCTGTGCTTACTCAAGGTCAATATTTTAGGATATGGCGGATTGATTGGACGACCCTAGTAAATAGATGGTTGGGGAGGTGTTTTATTTATAATGCTTTGGTTTGGTTTATCCCCAACTGTTTTTTCTTCTAGTTCTGTAACTTCATTATCAACCTATTCTATGAGAATAGGTGAAGTTGGAGCATTCACTACCCACCCAGATCGTAAGTAAATGCTATATGATGGAATTTTAAGGTGCCATCTTGTTGAAGCCCTTTATTATTAGGATTCAGGTTGGGTTGGATCGGAAGCTGAGGTCAAAGGGATGGATTACCTGGAGGTACGTTGGAAGGAAATTGAAGTTGTTTTTGTGGCATGGATTTGGGAAACTGTCCAATAGGAGAGGGTCCACACCAGTTCTGAGCGCATGAAGGATTTGAACTAGTCTGGAGAACCCATTGTTTCCATGGTGGATATTGATATTGAGGCCACATTGGTGAAAAAGGTACAGACTAGGGTGTTGGCAATATGATGCAATGTGTTGTCCTTGATGGCAACCTACCTACTTGATGAAGTTGTCCTTGATGGGAACTAACTTGATGAGTTGACTTTGGATAGCAACCTATTTGTTAATAATGTAAATCTGATGTATCTACAGAGCAGTTCAGAAGTAACAAAGAAATAAATTCCAATAAGTGCCAGAGTAATGACGAATAAGATATGACACAAAGAATATGCGGGTTTGTAAAGGCAAAGTAGCGTATGTACGTGGAAAAGTACGTACCAAGTAGCATATTCCTATTTGCGCTCTTAATTTATAAAACCAAGGGACATTACCATGGTATTGGCCCATTGTATTGAGCACTGGATTATCTATTTGATCCCATCTAGGAATACCATTAGCGGTTGAGTGGTTTTGACTCATGGTATTGACAAAGGCTAAATCTATATAAGGAGAAGAAGATCATAGTGCAAAGGCGTGCATGTGTAAGGGTTGTTAATAAATAAATCTCTTTAAGAGATATCTATATGGATGAAATCTGTTCTTAATTGTTAGATCTGAATCTATGATGCACCTATGGATATAATGATGGTTCAAGATCTCTAGATCTGATGATGATGAATCTCCAGAATGACCTACTGAAGGGATGGTGAAGAACTGGCGCAAGTATGTTGAATTAAATGAATAAATCTGGGTATTTTTTATAGATCTAGTCTGTTCTGAAAATTTATTTTTACAGATCTATATGCTAGTTGGTTTCCACAAAAGCACGTATATACGTGGGTTCGCTACATGAAAAGCGCGTATGGTAGTTAGGATTTTTAAAGAAAAAAATACACAGAAGTATATGCTGGTTGATGTGCAGGAAAGCGCGTATGTACGCGGATTCAGTAAAGCAAAGTAGCGTATGCTATTTGAATCAATGTCTATTTGGGTTGAGTTTGTATCTGCATATCTATTCTAAAGTCTGGGTTTTAATGAATACTTCACTCTGAAGTATTTTTGCATGGAATGGGTAACAGTTTATTGATTGATCTGAATTAATAATGTACCTATGAAGAAAATAATGAAAAGGGATCTCTAGATTTGAAATGACTATGTATTTTCTAGATCTGTTTATGGAATTTTTAGATCGGTGATCTGGTGAATCTTTGCTGAAGTAGAGGGTGAAATCTGAGTTATCTGTTCTGAAGAGCTACATAGTTCTAAAAAGTTACAGATCTATACGCATGTTCATCTCAGCAAAAGCGCATATATACGCAGGTTCGTTTCAGCAAAAGCATGTATACGTAGGTTTGTCTCTGTGAAAGTGCATATATACGCAGGTTCAATGAAGTAAAAGCGCGTATGGAATCTAGGGTTTTGCTGAAGTGTGTGGAATGAAATGTCTGATCTATTTTTCTATTTTACTGCTATCTGTTAATGATGTATTCATACAGTTCTGGGTTTTTTGAATGTTGAATATGATTCTGATTATATTGATTGAATATCAAGTTGTTGGTTGATTGGTTAATGGAGTTATAAGTTTCAGTTTGATGTATGGAGTGGGTCCAGTCTAAAAATTTCATGAAAAGTGGCCTACAAGGTATGTTGTGTGGAAGATGTTGGATCCAGTATGAAAATTGATGAAACGTGGTCCATGGTGGTGCTAAGGGTTGAAGCCTTTAGTGAGGGGGTTGGAGCTCCCTTCCAGTAGTGGATGGAGAACGAGAGAAGGTTGCAGCCTTCTGCAAGTGGGTGCGTGTGTGCTGGTATGAGTCTGCACCAGTACAAAATTGTAAGAAGTTTTCTTTATAATAAATATTGAAGATAGAGATGACAACAGTGGTGGTTTTCTCCCGAATTGGGTTTCTACCTTAAATACTAATGTTCATGTGTGATGCTTATTTGTGATGGTTTATTCTGTTATTAATACACATGCTTACTGCTTGATAAACATATGATGAATGAATGATGCAATGATCTAAGTAAAGAATTAAATGCATAATAAGATCTCTCTACATACACAAGTTTTCTTAAGGATATCAACGTGCATACGCGAGTTGGGTTCAGTAAAGTAGCGTATGGTTTTAAGAGAAAGAAAAAGTAAAAAATTTTCAGTCAGCTCTAAATACTGATTCACCCCCCCTCTCAGTATTTTTCCCAATAATTGGTATCAGAGAAGGTCCTTCTGAAAAAGCTTAGCTGCTAGAAGGAAGATCAAACAAGATGAGAAATAAAGATGGAACAACATCTATCAGGCCTCCACTCTTCAACAGAAACAATTTAATCTTCTGGAAAACAAGGATGAGTTCTTATCTTCAGTCTCTGGGAGTAGATGTATGGGCTATTGTTGAAGTAGGATATCAATATCCAGCCGCAGTACCAACAAATCCAACATAAAGAAAGAATTATGAAACAAATGCAAAGGCAGTCAATGCTCTATTAGGAAGTGTAACTGAAACGGAATTTGTCAAAGTCATGGAGCTGGATACAACAAAGGAAATATGGGACAAAATCATTCTAAGTTATGAAGGTGATGCAAAGGTAAAAAGTGCTAAACTCCAAACTCTCGGAATTCAATATGAGAATCTAAAAATGCATAATGAGGAGATCATTGCCAATTTATTTTTACGTCTTGATGATATTGTAAATCGTATGAGAAATCTGGGAGAAACAATAACCGAATCTACTTTGGTTGAGAAATTTTTAAGATCACTAACGACAAAATTTGAGTCAAAAGTTTCTGCTCTTGAATAAAAGCAGGATCTTCAAAATATTACTGTGGTGCAACTTCATGGCATACTAACTACTTGTGAAATCAGAATAGGAGGACCATCTGAAGTCAAAGAAGTCATCTTTAGAGCTTCTAGAAAAGGGAAAGAAGTACAAGAGACAGAAGGATTAGGGTATATCTCAGAAGAAGATGAGGTAAATTTTGTAAATAAACTCCAACTTGGAACAGGACGTTTCAGAGGTAAGCTTCCTTTTAAATGTTTTTCTTGTGGAAGAGTTGGTCATTATGCTTTAAAGTGCCCTCATAAAGAAACACATGAAAAAGGGAAGGAAGTAGCAAGAAGGAATAAGAATCGGTTTAGCACTAGAAAAAGTTACTATACTCATGAAGACAGTGATGGGTTATCTGATAGTGAGGAAGAATCTGAACACGATCTTAGACTTCTCATGGCATTTGAAAAGGAATCTAGAGAAGAAAAAGATACTTTTATGGATGCGTTAGAGGACAATGATTTTCTTGATGAATTCAATCAACTCAAATTATGCTTAGAATAAAGTAAAATATCCATAGAAACTCTGAGAAATTAGCTTGAAGAAAAGGAGAAACACAATGAGAAATTAGAATGTGAAATAGTAAATCTAAGAAAATAAATTAAGAAAGTAAAGACTTTGAATCTTAGATTTTCTAAAGGATTTGAAACCTTAGATGAGATTATCAAGGTACAACATTCTCCTCTTATAAATATAGGTCTTGGATCTATTGGAGAATCTTCTTAGGCTTCAGCACCAAATTATCTAAAAGCAGCTATAGCTAGTATACAACATTCTGCCACTCAACAAGGGAATAAAGAATCTTTACAGGTAAAGCATGATCATCTCAATTCAAAGAACACTAATAGGAATATCTTTCAAAGAAACACCAATCAATAGGTAAATTCAAGTAGAAGATTTCATGATCGCAGAAATTTCTTCTTCAATGGACAATGTTTCTCATGTCACAATTTTGGTCATAAAGCTGTTCAATGTGTTGCATATAAAGCCATCATGAAAAGAGAAGCAAGAAAGAAAAGGATTGATATTGAAGCAAAGAAGAATACCTATAACAAATTTTATCCTCTTCAAAATTAAGATGAATGTGCTTATTGCAATAACTTTGGCCATGAAGAATCTGAATGCAGGAGCAAAGTTCAACCAAAAGAGCATTTTCCTTCAAACTCCAAAGTGTGGAAAAAGAAGGAATTATAGGTTGAAAATTGTGGCATAGCTTTATTTGCAGAAGGTGAGGAAAACCAATGGTACATTGATAGTGGATGCTCAAAACACATGAAAGGTGACAAAAACAAACTTCTTGCATATAGTGCTCTAGAAAAACAAAATAATGTTACATTTGGAAATGATACTCCTGCTGTCATTAAGGGAAAAGGGTCTGTTTTTCTAAAAGAAAAGGTGAAAGCTAATAATGTCATGTATGTGGATGGATTAAAGCATAACCTATTAAGTGTAAGTCAAATGTGTGATCAAGGAACTGAAGTTGTCTTTAGTTCAAAAGAATGTGTGGTACGTGATCTTGATACAGGTAAAAAAATTATAAAAGGAAAACGAACTCCAAGCAACCTGTATGTATTGAAGAACTGAAAAGAACAATGTTACTTGAGTAAATATTCAGAAAACTGGGTTATGGCATAGAAGGTTGGGGCATCTGAGCTTCTCTCAAATCAACAAATCAAGCAGACTTAAAGCTATTCGTGATCTTCCCAATATTACTCTACCTAAAAGTATCATATGCAAATATTGCCAATTCGGTAAGCAAACTAGAGTGAAATTTAATGCCAAGGAAGGATCATCAAGTAAGCCTCTTGAACTCATTGATACTGACATATGTGGACCTGTGAGGAAAAAGTCACCACGTGGTGAACAATACTATATCTTATTTATTGATGATTTCTCTAGAATGTGTTGGATTGGGTTTATTAAACACAAAGATGAAGCATTTGAGAAATTTCAGATCTTCAAAGCACTGGTTGAAAATGAATTAGATCTAAAAATCAAGTGTCTTAGATCTGATCGAGGAGGAGAATATACATCAGATGAATTCCTTGAATTTTGTGAACAACATGGCATAAAGAGATAGTTTTCTGTAGCTGGCACTCCACAACAAAATGGCGTAGCAGAAAGAATGAATAGAACAGATCAAAAAATGGATAGAGCTATGCTTGATGATTCCAAAACACCTGACACATTTTGGGGAGAAGCAGCCCATACAACGGTAAATATTCTTAACAAGGCACATTTTCGTGTAAATAGTGATAAAACTCGATATGAACTCTGGTATGGTAATCCTCCCACTGTGAATCATTTTAGAGTTTTTGGAAGAAAATTATTTGTCAAAAATATTGATGAAAAACTTGGCAGTTTGAACCTAGAGCAGATGAAGGAATACTTCTTGGTTACTCCTCTAGGAGTAGAGCATATAAATGTTACAATAAAAGACTTCAGAAGATTGTTGAATGTATTGATGTTGTTATTGATGAGTCTCCTGCAGCTCCAAAAGAAGAAAAACAAACAACAGATGAAGACAATGGTGACATATATCCTTCTACATCAAATAGAAATGATATAGACATTGAACCCAATGAAGAACTCGAAGATGGTTTATCTAAAAAAGCTCCATCCAGATATGTTCAAAATAATCATCTAGAATCTCAAATTTTGGGAGAAAAGGGATCAGGTGTACAAACAAGAAGGACTCTTGTGGGATCTTCTAGCTATCTGGCATTTCTATCCACTGTTGAACCACACAATGTCAATCAAGCTAGCAAAGATGAATGTTGGATTCAAGCCATGAATGAAGAGCTTGATCAAATTGAAAAGAATCACACTTGGGAATTAGTACCAAGACCTCATGAAAAAAATGTCATTGGAACTAAATGGATATTCAAAAATAAGTTAAATGAGAATGGGGATGTTATAAGAAATAAAGCTAGACTTGTTTGCAAGGGGTATGCTCAACAAGAAGGTATAGAATTTGAAGAAACTTTTGCTCCTGTAGCTAGACTTGAAGCCATAAGAATGTTTCTTGATTTTTCAAGCTTCCAACAAATCAAAGTTTATCAAATGGATGTTAAATCTGCTTTTCTCAATGGTGACCTAGAAGAAGAAGTTTATATAGAACAACCAGAAGGATTCATTTTGGGAAATGATGAAAAACTTGTTTGTAGACTTAAAAAAGCTCTATATGGTCTCAAACAAGCTCCAAGGGCATGGTACTATCGTCTTGACAAATATCTTCATCAACAAGGATTTTCAAAAGGGTCTGCTGATAGCAACTTATATACAAAAACTGAAAATGACAAACTATTGATTGTGGTTGTATATGTTGATGATATCATTTTTGGAAGTAATGAAGAGTCTATGAGTCAGAAATTTGCTTCTGATATGCAGCAAGAATTTGAAATGTATTTACTTGGGGAACTAACATTCTTTCTTGGCCTGCAAGTGCAACAAGCAACAGATGGTATATTCTTATCACAAGCAAAGTACCTCAAGAAAATCCTGAAGAAGTATGGCATGGAAGATTGCAAACCTGTAAGTACACCAATGATAACTGGATGTAATCTCAGTTCTAATGATGATTCCCCCACCATAAATCAACCAGAATACAGATCTATGATAGGAAGTCTAATTTATCTCACTGGGACAAGACCAGACATCATGCATGCAGTTGGGATTGTTGGACGATTCCAAGCTAATCCAAAAGAGTCTCACCTTCAGGCTGTGAAAAGAATATTCAAATATCTACAAGGAACTCAAGACTTTGGACTATGGTATCCAAAAAATGTTGATCTTACTCTTCATGCTTACACTGATGCAGATTGGGCTGGAAATGTTGATGATCGGAAAAGCACTAGTGGTGGTGCATTCTATATGGGGCCCCAGTTAGTATCTTGGTTTAGCAAGAAGCAAAGATCTATTTCCTTATCTACATCAGAAGCAGAATATGTGGTTGCCGCATCATGTTGCACTCAACTTCTTTGGATGATGAAAACCTTACAAGACATTCAAATCAAATGTTCACCTCCTATCTCCATTATGTGTGATAATACAAGTGCCATCAGTATCTCAAAGAATCCTGTTATGCATTCCGAGACCAAGCACATTCCCATCAAGTATCACTTCTTACGTGAACAAGTGCTTGAACAAAAGGTGAAGTTGGAGTATGTTCCCTCCAAAGAACAAGTTGCTGATATATTTAACAAACCTTTACCCAAGGAAGCATTTGAATATCTCAGACAGAAGTTGGGAGTAGTCTCTGCCATGCAGAAGATCAGATCTACTTAAATACATAAGATTAAATTGGATACGTGGATTTTTTGAAGGACAGTCGCGTATATATGCGAGTTTATACATAGAAAACCGTGTATGGGTATTTGCTGACAAATTTTTTTTGGGTCAGCATTCTTCAGCACAGCTGCCGTGCTGTTGGGTATCTCTGGTGATGTTCCAGCTCTCATATTTTTGTTTCATTCTCTAATGCTTCTGATGAAGATGCCTTGATGATTTTTTGTTGAAAGTGTTCAGGATGCACAAGCTAAGGGGAAGCTTTGTTCATATGGAAAGGATGCATTGTTGGCATTCTAATTATTTGATATGGTATGATCTCATGCTTGAGATTATTTGGTCTTGATTGTATAAGTTATTTCTATATTTTGACGAAAAGGTTATACCCATGATGTAAATTGTTATATTCAGTCATGTAAGTACTTCTTCAAATTTGTAAACCCACTTGGTTGGGTAATTGAGTCAAAATGCGTAAACCCACTTGGTTGGGTACTTGAGTCACATATGTAAATCCACTTGGTTGGATAATTGATGTAAGTATGAGTCCTTGGTGATAGGAAAGGCCATAGAGTCATTTACTTCATCTAAAAATATGTTTGAAGATTCAGCATGAACTCAGGGGGAGCAAGCATGGTAACTTCAGTACACATCAGATCTACAGAGCTCTTCTTTCTACAAGAGAAGAAAAACCTTGTTTGGTTTTGATCCACCCTTTTCCCTTGATGTCAAAGGGGGAGAGTATCATGGTGTTTGAATAATGGTTATATTCAATGTATCTATCTATTATGGTGATCAAACACGATCATGGTTGTCATCAAGTCCAAAGGGGGAGATTTTTGGAAATATGATGGTGTTTGGTCACCACAACAGATAGATACATTGAATATAACCATTATTCAAACACCATGATACTCTCCCCCTTTGACATCAAGGGCAAAGGGTGGATCAAAACCAGACAAGGTTTTTCTTATCTTGTAGAAAGAAGAGCTCTGTAGATCTGATGTGTACTGAAGTTACCATGCTTGCTCCCCCTGAGTTCATGTTGAATCTTCAAACATATTTTTCAATGAAGTACATGACTCTATGACTTGTTGGCATATGATGCAATTTTTTGTCCTTGATGGCAACCTACCTACTTGATGAAGTTGTCCTTGATGGAAACTAACTTGATGAGTTGACTTTGGATAGCAACCTATTTGTTAATAATGTAAATCTGAGGTATCTACAGAAAAGTTCAGAAGTAACAAAGAAAGAAATTCCAATAAGTGCCAGAGTAATGATGAATAAGATATGTCACAAAGCATACATGGGTTTGTAAAGGCAAATTAGCGTATGTACGTGGAAAAGTATGTACCGAGTAGCGTATTCCTATTTGCGCTCTGAATTTATAAAACCAGGGGACACTACCATGGTATTGGCCTACTGTATTGAGCATTGGATTATCTATTTGATCCCATCCAGGAATACCATCAGTGGTTGAGTGGTTTTGACTCATGGTATTGACAAAAGCTAAATCTATATAAGGAGAAGAAGATCATAGTGCAAGGGTGTGCATGTGTAAGGGTTGTTAATAAATAAATCTTTTTAAGAGATATCTATATGGATGAACTCTGTTCTTAATTGTTAGATCTAAATCTATGATGCACCCATGGATAGAATGATGGTTCAAGATCTCTAGATCTGATGATGATGAATCTCCAGAATGACCTACTGAAGGGATGGTGAAGAACTGGTGCAAGTCTGTTGAATTAAATGAATAAATCTGGGTAAGTTTTATAGATCTCATTTGTTCTACAAAATTTATTTCTACAGATCTATATGCTAGTTGGTTTCAACAAAAGCACATATATACGCAGGTTCGCTACATGAAAAGCACGTATGGCAGTTAGGATTTTTGAATAATAAAATACACAAAAGTATACGCGGGTTGATGTGCAGGAAAGCGCGTATGTACGCGGCTTCAGTAAAGCAAAATAGCGTATGCTCTTTGAATCAATGTCTATTCAGGCTTTAGTTTTTATCTGCATATCTATTATGAAGTCTAGGTTTTAATGAATACTTCAATCTGAAGTATTTTTGCATGGAATGGGTAACATTTTATTGATTGATCTGAATTAATAATGTACCTATGAAGAAAATAATGAAAAGGGATCTCTAGATCTGAAATGACTATGTATTTTCTAGATCTGTTTATGGAATGTTTAGATCTGTGATCTAGTGAATCTTTGCTGAAGTAGAGGGTGAAATCTGAGTTATCTGTTCTGAAGAGCTACATAGTTCTGGAAAGTTACAGATCTATAAGCATGTTCATCTCAGCAAAATCGCATATATACGCAGGTTCGTTTCAGCAAAAGCACGTATATGTAGGTTTGTCTCTGTGAAAGTGCGTATATACGTAGGTTCAGTGAAGTAAAAGCGTGTATGGAATCTAGGGTTTTTCTGAAGTGTGTGGAATGAAATGTCTGATCTGTTTTGCTATTTTACTGCTATCTGTTAATGATGTATTCATACAATTATGGGTTGTTTGAATGTTGAATATGCTGCTGATTATGTTGATTTAATATCAAGTTGTTGGTTGATTGGTTGATGGAGTTATAAGTTTCAGTTTGATGTATGGAGTGGGTCCAGTCTGAAAATATGATGAAAAGTGGCCTACAAGGTATTTTGTGTGGAAGCTGTTGGATCCAGTATGAAAATTGATTAAACATGGTCCATGGTGGTGCTGAGGGTCGAAGCCTTCAGTGAAGGGGTTGGAGCTCCCTTCCAGTAGTGGCTGGAGAACGAGAGAAGGTTGCAGCCTTCTGTAGGTGGGTGCCTGCGTGCTGGTATGAGTCTGCACTAGTACAAAATTTTAAGAAGTTTTCTTTATAATAAATATTGAAGACATAGGCGACATCAGCGGTGGTTTTCTCCCGAATTGGGTTTCCACCTTAAATACTGGTGTTCATGTGTGTTTCTTATGTGTGATGGTTTATTCTGTTATTACTACACATGCTTACTGCTTGATAAACATCTGATGAATGAATGATGCAATGATCTAAGTAAATAATTAAATGCATAATAAGATCTCTAGACATACGCAAGTTTTCTTAAGGATATCAGCGTGCATACGCGAGTTGGGTTCAGTAAAGTAGCGTATGGTTTTAAGAGAAAGAAAAAGTAAATTGTTTTCAGTTAGCTTTAAATACCGATTCACCCCCCCTCTTAGTATTTTTCCCAACATGGGGACCCATATTAAAATTATTAAAATACTAAGAGAGGTCCTGAGGCATACCTAGATTCATAAGTGGTGGTGAAGGCTGCCATGGCTTCTTCAGTCCCAAGAATTACAGTTGATCCAGCGTGATCTCTTCACTTGCCCCTTGAAAAAATTCTTTCAATCCTGGCAACGAAGGGCATGAGCTGGTCAAATGGGTCTATTCAAAAATTGCACATGCTTCAACTTTATTCAATGGGAATTCTTTTAACGGATGCTTCTTTCTGCACTGAGGGTAGAATATAGCTATAGCATTTTCCAAATACACTTGTTTTTGTTTCGCTTGAAAAGTGTCCATCTGAGAGGACAATGTACTTAGGTTATCTAGTATATTTCTGATTTTTTCCTTTGTGACCCCACCACAAGAATTTTTTGATGACAAAATTCCTTATACATTTCTTGTAGCCCCTCACGAACACTAAATGCACATCCCACAGATAGTGTCAAAGTCTTCCTTCGATATATCCCCCTTTCCTACTATGTTTAATATTTGCAGAGAATATACCCTGAGTTCCCAGAGAAGGATGATCTTCAAAATACCTTTGTCCAGGTAACTATGGCTTGACCTCTGCAGTACGTATTTAAATTATTCCACACAATCTTCCATATTATCATCTTCTTTCAGCACAAACTTAAAAATCACCTCCTTGATGTCATGATATTTATAGTAATCCTGGTATTTCTCCAAAAATACTTCCTTCATCGCATCCCATGAGGAGATAGTCTTTCCCCCCAAATGCCTGAACCATCGTAGGGCTATTCCCTTTAAAGTAGCAGGAAATATCTTTAATTTCTGAGCATTAGTGATATAGTCGTACCCCCAAAAGACAATATCAAATTCAAAGAGAAATGTATCAGGGTCCTCAGAGGAAAGCCCATGAAAATTAGGCAAAGATGTTAAAAGGATGGGCTTCATTGGTGCATCACTTGTGATGTTTCCAATTGGGATATCAATAGAGGAAGTTGTAGGTGCCATAAATATCCTCCAATACTCATCTGAAATTTCAACTGGTTCTTCAACAAATAATTGGGGTGATTCGATTGCAGGAGGTTTCACAACACTCCCTTGGTCTCATGGCAATGCAAACTCCTTCAGCAGTTCTTCTTCCCAATTGGAATTGCTCAACTCCTTCGATCCCCTGCTTGCAATTTCTTCTCGTTCTACCGACAATGGGGGTGTTCCATCTAATGACACTTTATTTAATTCTTATTTTCTTGTTGAGAGGGTCTTCTATGATACCATGGATGGTGCTGGCTATTCAATCGACTGCCCCTTGGACATCGTCTTAATCCTTACCCTGACAGCAACACAAGAATATGCTTCTGATTCAACCTTTGTGATGATCTCATGGATATATGTATTCCTTCCTAGATCCCTTCCTTTCTTTGTGGGTCTTGCGCTGCCCCTCTTACTCGAATCTTTGTTAATACAATTGGTGGGAGGAAATCATTAAAATAACAGTAGTGCTCAAGACATGGAGCAGGATAAATAATTTCCTCCCCTAGACGAGAGATTGGACTCAAGCTAAAAAATAAACAAAATTAAAATAAAATGAAAGCCATACCAAACAAAAAATCACACAACTTGAAAAATTAAGGTTCAGGACCTGAAGTAGGGTAGTCAGAATACCCTCCCCAAGACGCGAAATTGGACCCTAGGAAAATAACTAGAAAATGAGAAAGAATAATAATATGCTCACGACTTAGAGTAGGGTAACAAATTCCCTCCCTAAGATGAGATATTTATTATTATAAAAATAATCGGAAATAAAAAAGACAAAACTCTACACTAAGGACTTAGAGTAGGGTGACAAATTCCCTCCCTAAGACAAGAGATTGATCATTAGAAAAACAATCAGAAAGAGAAAAGGCAAAACCATACGCTCAGGACTTAGAGAAAGGTAATAAATTCCCTTTGTAAGATGAGAGATTAAACACTGGATCAATGTGGATTGTGTTCTTGGAATGTTTTAGCCTTCCCCGACAACAGTGCCAAAATGTTGGTGTCCAATTATGAATAAATTATTCAACCCTTTTTCCACATTAATTTATCAATTCGGGTGCAAACATTATTTCAAGGTAACACAAAAGGTATATGTAGGAGAAATGGCACAATCCAATGCCAATCACAGGTTTAAAAACTAAAATAAACAAGAACTATTGTGGCAATAATTAAGATAAATTTCATAATTATAAAAGCATTCACATCAATTGAAGAAACATGCAAGAAAAACAGTTACAATAATCAAACAGAGATGAGAAAACAACACATAGAAATAATGCAACACCTGATCAGAAGAGTGGGCTCAACTCTCTGACCAAGGCTGCAGTAAACTCACAGCTTACAGATGGAATGGAAAAATAGCTTGCATTCAATTAATTTATAGTCCTCTATTACAAACTTGTTCCAGAAACCCTCCTTTCGATCTTACAACTAATATTTACAAATATAAAATCATTGCAACGACCAAACTATTTTCCGAGTGGAAACCAAGAAAGGTCTGAAATAGATCTGGAGTAGTTCTAGATCTATTATGATGTTACAACATATCAAAATGATGCTAAGAACTCAAATTTTCTTCCGTGACTTACAGATGCGACCCTTTGACTGTTGGATATGTGGAAATAACATAATTAATACTCGCGTAGGTAAAATCTCCATGAATATTATTTCATTAATCAAACATTCCATATAATACAATGGAAGGGGGTTTACCTTGTCTGATTAGAGCATTTAATGATACAAATAGTTGAAAGAGTCGGTGAAAATAGAAGAGAAAAGTATGCAGGTTTGGTACCCAACATCTCCGCTACCTCTTCTGCCTCTCCGTCAAATGTTGGCAGTTTGATTTTTCAGAATTCACCCTGCAATTCCATTTTCAGTTTCTTCATTTCCTGTTGATCTGAGACATTTCCTGACTCAACTTCATTATAATTTTGGTTCTTATTACTCCACTGTGTTTGGTTACTTTCCGGCT
Organism: Pinus albicaulis; assembly: GCA_034641835.2. Classification (NCBI taxonomy): domain Eukaryota; kingdom Viridiplantae; phylum Streptophyta; class Pinopsida; order Pinales; family Pinaceae; genus Pinus; species Pinus albicaulis. Next base: position 73,876 of record JAXQQM020073064.1, on the reverse strand, counting down.
TATCATTAGTTTTCTGCCACTGTTCACCTTCTTCCCGAGTTTTTTCAGGGCTCGACTGAGTTGTTCCTTGGTTTTGTTTATCAGAAAGACTTTTGAGGATTAATTCCTATTCTTTTATCAATTTATCATTGTCACTTCTCACTTGAACCATCTCCTCTTGCAATTTTTGTACACTATTCAGTAATCTAGTGGTCTATCATTGTTGTTTTCCAAGTAGTTTGTGGTTTGTTGATGCTGGTCCACACTCAGATGCACCCACATTTCTAGATTTATTTCTGGGTTATTCTGGGGAGGTGCTTCCCATGTAGTCTTGGGAGTCTGGTGTATCGAACCTATCCTCATTGTACTTTATCAATTTCTTCTTTGTATTTCTATGCACTTTTTACACACAATTTTTTTATTTAGGAGACCTAACTAGGTCCTAGCATGTGAACGCCACTCTGATACCACGTGTAACATCTACTAATCAAACGTTAAAAAAATATTACAATGTTGTTAAAGAAAGAAAAATTATAAATTAAACATTAATCTAACTTATTTTTTGAACATTCCAAAACATGTCTATCTATGCAATAGAATTATTAACCTATTTAAAAGCACATTACATGATTATATTTAAGCGACATTGTAATTTCTTACTCCTTGGATATGCCTTAGGTACCAATTCATATTACCTATTTATATATAGTGTGATACTTTATAATAGGACATTTGCAATACGTATTTATTTATATGGTATACCATGTTATACTATTTTTCAAACATATCATTCGTACCATAATTTATGCACGGAACTATGCATCGAACTTGGCGTATATTTATATATTATGGTAATGGATTAAAAAACTATGGAATTTATCGCTCGCACTGATTTATTTTAATATATAAACCTTCCATTTGACCGCCTCAATGTTAGTGGAGTAAGATTAGCATGATACTGTTGTTGATTCAAATTAATGAGTGTTTAATGATTTATGCATGGTTAACATTTGGACATTTTTGAGCCCTTGGATCATTGGTTTCATCGACGGATGAGAAAGGTTTGGAGGTAGTTAGGGTGTAACCTTTCCCCTTGCAAACCTTAACTGTTTCATTTGTGCCTCTCCTTTGTCGGTTGTACAACTCTTATGCTGCCATGACTATTATTACGATGGCTCTGTGCGATGATGAGGTATCTTCCCTCCTGACATTTCTTGGCTACACTGTAAGGTCATTTAGATAAGATTTGTCCGGTGTTTTTACACAGTTGTGCCTTCTCCACAGAGTTGAGGGTTTTTATTTGATTTTCCGCTTCCAAATATTGAAGCTGGGTTTGTCCTCGCTCTGGCACTATAACCATAAAGAAATTTGTTCTTTTTCCTAGGTCCTATTTCCATTGGAGATGCTCGTTTGTACTCCATGATTTCGAGTTTAGGTGATTTTTTCTTACTCGTGAAAATGTTTATGGCTTTAATTTACATTACTAACTTCTATAAATGAAAATTATTGACCTCAGCCTTATTTGGTTTCACAATTTTTTCGCACCTATGTAAAAGAGGTAAGCTCACTTTAATTTTTATTTCCTCTCAATAATTTACATATTTGTTTGAATATTTTTAGGATTCTAATGTTTGGTTATTTTTTCATCGAGGTGAGGATACAACCCTAGCCTAATTTCTCTATTGAGAGTCCTTTCTTACGACCCTGCCCTACATGAATTCCTCAATGTTGGTTACAAGTACTCCTTCACTAGATCTTACCGAGTTATACGCAACTTTTATAGAGACTGTTCTTAATTTTCATAATGAGTTCTATAGAGCTTATCATTATTTTTTTACTCCTCTGAGTTCCCCAAGGCTCTCAGCGAAGAGGTTTTTACTTAAATATTTATGGGTCTTTTTCGAACTTCTCAGAGAAATGGATGTTAAATCCATTGTCATATTTGGAAGACCATTTTCACTTTCTATATCTTTATTACTATATTTTAGATTTTTTGGGCTTAGCCCTCTATATAATACTTAATTTTCAATGGGTCTTCTCTTTAAGGCTTAACTTATTTTTAGTCCCTTTTTTAAAACTAGTTCACAAAATTGTTTTACTTAAGCCCGAGTAGGCTCTTTGCTATGCATGCATCTATGTTAATGTATCTTTCTCTATATTTTTCTATGTAATTTAAATTTACCCTGATGAGGGAAAAGGGTAGTTGTTTCTTGTACTTCCTTTAAGAATTCATGGCATAATTATTCTTGTTGGAATTATTCTCGCTATTCATTCTACTATTATGTCTCATGATACTTCTTGTAAATATAGCTTGTAAAAATATTATTGTTTTCAATGGTAAAGTCCATAACCTACTGTTCCATATTTATGTTATTTTCATAATATGATAACGGAACCTTTATACACATAGTTTTAGTTCATTTACTATAGATGTAATATTTTTTACACGAGGAGGATAAAATGTGCTCAGTTATTTCATATTATTTCCTATTTTTTTACAATAATTATTTCCTGTTTATTTTAATAAGCCCAGGTGTCCGGACCATCTATTTAAAGAGGTTTCTTCCTTGTTAAGTCCCTATATTAATAGTGTATTCCCTTATAATGTTAGTGTAGCCCCCCTTATTGTTATTTTTGTACCCCTGTAACCCCCATATTGTTATTATTGTGCCCTTATATTATTATTGTTAGGTCGGCTAGGATTACATTGTGGCCCCATGGACTCCTATATATAGAAAGGAGGTTTTTTCATTTGTATCATCCAATTGTTCATTCATGTAATGTATTGGAGGTTGCCCCATCGAAGTGGCTGATTTATAAGGCATTGATATCTCTTTTCTTCTATTTTTGGAGCTGGTTTCACAACATTTGGAATTAGAGCTTTGGATTCTAGGGTTTCACTGCTCCAAACAGGTTATCATGGTATTTTCCCTATAACGTTGTTTCTACGAAGGTTCAGAAGCTAAAAATTTTAGAGTGTGAAGAATAATTTCTGAGCAACATCATCACAAAATTTCAGATCTTGGTTCACAATATTTTTGGAGATATGGTCTATGGAAGTCAGGTATTTTGCAGGCTCCCGAATTTCATCTCAAAGAGGTGATCGTGGTAAAATATTCATAACTCTCTCTGGGCATCAGATTGGAATTATGTCAAAAGTAGCTACAAGTACACATACTTTAGTTTCTGGTCTAACAATTTCAGAGCCTAAGGAGGAAACAATGATACGTGGCAAGTCATACAATTTTTCCCTACTGAACCAGTCCATAATTAGGTCATCATAGGAGACTGGGCACGAATTTGTCTTCCAAAATCCAAATCAGGTTAGAACTGTGGCATTCAAAAGAGAATTGAGAGGGCTACCGCAGTGCCAATTTCAAATCTAGAAGATCCTAAATCACAGAGATAATTTACTTTCAATATCAAGCTCCTCAAAAGCAAGAAAAAGGTGTGTATTTGGTTTTTAAAATTATATAACTTTTGTTTGAAAAAGCAATTTGAAGTGATTCCATGGGCATATTTTAGAATTTTTATTAGTATAATGCCTCCAAAAAATAATTCCATACCCATTAAGCCCTCAAAAATATATACTATGATGCATGAAGAGGAATCATTGTAGTATGAGATATCGAAATTATGGTACCAAGTGCAACAAATTTCGATCTTACGAAGAGAAACCTAAGATGACATATATGGTTGAAAAGGAAAAATGGAGGCTAAGTTGGATGGTTTGAAGGATAAAATAATAGCTAATATGGATCACATCGAGTATCAACAACAAGTTTTTCAACTCTCAAAGGATAACCTAACTTTGGTGCAGAATCTAATGAAACAATATGAAGATCAACATCACATTGAAAAAAGTTCTGAAGAAGTCACAGAAACAAGAAATTGACAAGTACAATAAATTTTATAGTATCTCAGCAAGTGGAAGAACCTTCCTGTAGATGATTCCACATCGGAGGATGAGAATTTTATACAAAAGCATCAAGAAATAATCAAGCGTTGAGGACAACACTTGTTTGAAGGAGAGGGTCATGTTAAGTCCATATACTAATAGTGTAGTCCCTTGTTATGTTAGTGTAGCCCCCCTTATTGTTATTGTTGTACCCTTGTAACCCACATATTGTTATTACTGTGCCCTTACATTACTATTTTTAGGTTGGCTAGGATTACATTGTGGCCCCACTAGGATTACATTGTGGCCCCATGGACTCCTATATATAGAAAGGAGGTTTTTTCATTTGTATCATCCAATTTTTCATTCATGTAATGCATTGGAGGTTTCTCCCTTGAAGTGGATTATTTATAAGGAATTGATATCTCTTTTATTCTATTTTTGGAGCTTGTTTCACAGCATTTGGTATCAGAGCTTTGGATTCTAGGGTTCCGCTGCTCCAAATAGGTCATCATGGTATTTTCCCTATAACTTTGTTTCTACGAAGGTTCAGAAGCTATAATTTTTATAGTGTGAAGTAGAAATATTGAGGAACATCATCACAAAATTTCAGATCTTGGTTCACAGTATTTTTGGATATATGGTATGTGGAAGTTAGGTCTTTTGCAAGCTCCCAAATTTCATCTCAAAGAGGTGATCGTCGTAAAATATTCATAACTCTCTCTCTGAGTATCAGATTGGAATTCTGTAAAAAGCAGCCACAAGTACACGGAGCTTAGTTTTTGGTCTATCAATTTCAGAGCCTAAGGAGGAAATAGTGACATGTGTCAATTCGTACAATTTTTCCCTACTGAGCTAGTCCATAATTAGGTCATCGTAGGAGATTGGGCACAAATTTGTCTTCCAGAATCCAAATCAAGTCAAAATTGTGGCATTCGAAAGAGAATTCAGAGGGATACCGTAGTGCCCAATTTCAGATATTGAAGATCCAAAATCACAGAGATAATTTAGTTTCAATATCGAGCTCCTCAAAAACAATAACAATGTGTGTATTTGGTTTTTAAATTTGCATAGCGTTTGTTTGAAAAAGAATTTTGAAGTGATTCCTAGGGAATATTTTATAATTTTTATCAGTATAATCCCTCCAAAAAATAATTCCATACCCATTAAGCCCTAAAAAATATATACTATGACACATGAAGAGGAATAATTGCAGTATGAGATATCAAAATTACGGTACCAAGTGCAACAAATTTCGATCTTACGAAGAGTAACCGAAGATGACATAGATGGTTTAAAAGAAAAAATGGAGGCTAATTTGGATGGTTTGAAGGATCAAATAATAGCTAATATGGATCACATCAATCATCAACAACAAGTTTTCCAACTCTCAAAGGATAACCTAACTTTGGTGCAAAATCTAATGAAACAATAGGAAGATCAATATCACATTGAAAAAAGTTCTGAAGAAGTTACAGAAACAAGAACTCAACAAGTATGATAAATTTCATAGTATCTCAGCAAGTGGAAGAACCTTCCTGTAGATGATTCCACATCGGAGGATGAGAATTTTATACAGAAGCATCAAGAAATAATCAAGCGTTGAGGACAACACTTGTTTGAAGGACAGGGGCATGTTAAGTCCCTATATTAATAGTGCAGTCCCTTATTATGGTAGTGTATCCCCCCTTATAAGGCATTGATATCTCTTTTCTTCTATTTTTGGAGCTGGTTTAACAACATTTGCTATTAGAGCTTTGGATTCTAGGGTTTCGCTGCTACAAATAGGTCATCATGGTATTTTCCATATAACGTTATTTCTACGAAGGTTTAGAAGCTAAATGTTTGAGATTGTGAAAAAAAAATCTTGAGGAACATCCAAGAAAAATTTCAGAACTTGGTTCAGAATATTTTTGGAGTTATGGTCTGTGGAAGTTAGGTCTTTTGCAGGATCCTGAATTTCATCTCAGAGAGGTGATCATGGTAAAATATTCATAACTACCTCTCTGAGTATCGGATTGGAATTCTGTAAAAAGTGGCCGCAATTACATAGACTTTAGCTTCCGGTCTATCAATTTGAAAGCCTAAGGAGGAAACAGTGACACGTGGCAAGTCGTAAAATTTCACCCTACTGAACCAGTCCATAATTAGGTCATCGTAGGAGATTGGGAATAAATTTGTCTTCCGGAATCCAAATCAGGTCAGAAGTATGGCATTCGAAAGATAATTTAGAGGGCTACCATAGTGCCAAATTTCAGATATAGAAGATCCGAAATCACAGAGATAATTTATTTTCAATATCGAGCTCCTCAAAAGCAAGAAAAAGGTGTGTATTTGGTTTTTAAAATTGCATAAAGTTTGTTTGAAAAAGAAATTTGAAGTGATTCCAAGGGAATATTTTAGAATTTGTATTAGTATAATGCCTCCAATAATAATTCCATACCCATTAAGCCCTAAAAAATATATACTATGATGCATGAAGAGGAATAATTGCAGTATGAGATATCAAAATTACGGTACCAAGTGCAACAAATTTCGATCTTATGAAGAGCAACCGAAGATGACATAGATGGTTTAAAAGCAAAAATGGAGGCTAATTTGGATGGTTTGAAGGATCAAATAATAGCTAATATGGATCACATCGAGCATCAACAACAAGTTTTCCAACTCTCAAAGGATAACCTAACTTTGGTGCAAAATCTAATGAAACAATAGGAAGATCAACATCACATCGAAAAAAGTTCTGAAGAAGTCACAGAAACAAGAACTCGACAAGTACGATCAATTTTAGAGTATCTCAGCAAGTGGAAGAACCTTCCTGTAGATGATTCCACACCAGAGGATGAGAATTTTATACGAAAGCATCAAGAAATAATCAAGCATAGAGGACAACACTTGTTTGAAGGAGAGGGGCATGATAAGTCCCTATATTAATATTGTAGTCCCTTATTATGTTAGTGTATCCCCCCTTATTGTTATTGTTGTACCCCTGTAACCGCCATATTGTTATTATTGTGCCCTTACATTATTATTGTCAGATCAGCTAGAATTACATTGTGGCCCCACTAGGATTACATTGTGGCCCCATGGAATCTTATATATAGAAAGGAGGTTTTGTCATTTGTATCATCCAATTGTTCATTCATGTAATGTATTGGAGGTTGCCCCCTCAAAGTGGCTTATTTCTAAGCCGTTGATATCTCTTTTCTTCTACTTTTGGAGCTGGTTTCACAACATTCCCCAGACCCTAATTCCGTGTATATTTCATTTCTTCACAAGAAGAATGTCCTTTCTGGGGTATTTTTACTTTACTACGGATGGAAATAACTACTCTGTTAGAATTTTACACCCTCATTTCAAACTTTAGGCTAAAATACTAAATTGTCTTCTTACAGTTAGCATAAAATCTACTGTTTATAGTCTACTGTGTTGTTCACACAATACAGATACCTTTTCAGAGTAAATACTTTCAAAATTAAAAAGAAGAATACTTAGACTAATTCTTTCGAGGTTCACGGTACCCATTTCAATAAGGAGAGCTAATGGTTTCCTCCCAAGTATGAGAGAGGCTATTACGTCCTCTACTCCCCTCATGCTCCCCATCAAAGTGAGTTTTCTTAGAAGATTACTCTGGAGAGAGAGACCTCAATACCACCATCTAATATCTTCTTCTTTTCTAGATTTTTAACAGAGTTCCACTAGCTCCAACCAGCTCTAGATACCCCTATCCTTCAACTATCATGTTGTCTTTTACCTTTTGCACAAAACCACTTTTCCTCATCAGGGTTTTCTTTTTATTCCTAGAGGAAGGGTAATTGTTAGGTCACTTCTTTTCATCTAACGACTCTGGTAACTGGAAACTTAACCATTAGTTTATGGAGATCACTCCATAATTAATTTTTATAAAAAATATAAATTAAACTTTCTTTTTTAATTTTTCTTAATATACACATTAAGCTAGTTTAACTTAAATAATTTTAAATGTATCGATTAAAATAACATTGCAACTCAAATCCAGGTGTTACCAAGATTTTTCTTGGGTTTCTTTTGACCTAAACATTCAAACATTGACCATGGAAAATTGTGAGGGATTTTTCTTGGGTTTCTTTTGGCCTAAGAATTCAACTATTTACCATTTCCTAATTTTTTTAGGAATTTGACTTCTGTGATCCATAAATTATGTATCAAATATTTCGGTGAAAATCACAATGGAGAAATTTGTGTCGACGCATTTCGAGCCAGCCAATGTGGTTCATCATCAAGACAAGATGCGAAATATGATCTAGGACTCAGCTTAAATAGATAAAGAAGCTCCAAATAGCCATTGTGCAATAACGGCTAGTTTGACCAAAAAAAAATAAAAAATAAAAAATAAAAAATAAAAATAAAAACAAAAATAAAAATAAAACTATAAAATAAAATATGAAAAACTAAAAACCAAAATTAAAAATAAATAAAAATAAACATCAAGTGGTATCAGAGCGGGAAAATGATTTCCTGCGGAGAAGAAGTTTGCAACAGAGGAAGATGAGGTACAATTTTGTGAAGTTTTCTTAAGCTTGTGATTTTTATGTTTTGTGAAGGTAGCAGCAGAGGAAGGGGAGAAGATTGCAGCCGCCTAGAGCAAGAGTGCTCAATTGGTTCCACGGGAGTGAACCAAAGAGATGCCGAGAGCCGGAGCTCAAGAGAGAAGCTTGGTGAGGTATCTAGTAGCAAGGGGACTTGCTATTGTAGAGCTTTTGTTGCAACTCACAGAGAACAATTCCGTAGAGGATGCAGGTGAGAATTGTTCAAGAAATGTTGCTATAGGAAGATCACAAAGAGCAGTGCCACAGATGACATGAGTAGGACTACTAACAGATATAGAAGACATATGACGAGGAGGTCATAAATTTTTGTGCCTCGGGAGTCTGATGCAGTGGCATCTGAACAGGTTTGAAGAGAGTTCGAAGCTGAAGCTGAAGTGCTGGGTATCCAAATAGTCAGGCAAAATTGGGGCGAAATTTGTTTAACCCGATACTGAATTTTGTAACTAATTCAATGAAATAATCTACCATGTGTCCATTTAGGAAGATAAATGGTTGTTTGATTCCATCCGATTCACGAACCTTTGTAGCATCTTCATAAACGATGATCTTGTAATGTGCGAAGATAGAGAGGAGCGAGCACAATGTAACAGCGGGAGGATTTGTGTTAAGGCTGAAATTCCTCAGAGTATCTGTAATGTTTGTATATAATCAAATTGCTGGTTATTTGGAATTTATGCGTCTAAGCATGGTTTGGTAGTGATTTAGATTCACGGTTTTAAATTTGTGCTAAGACTCCATCATCGACCATCGATCCCTGCAAGGATCAATGGAAATCTAATGTAACATTTTCAAAATGTGACCATGATTGCAGACTCAGCGGATTGAAGGTCTTAAGCCACTGTCTAACTCAGAATACGAATTGAATAAATTATGTTCCCTTTGAGCTGAGAAGGAATGGCTAATAAACATGTTTAATTTGTATCGAATTCCGTCTAATTGAATTGATATTGGCTAAGGTCGATCCATAGCGTTAAGAAAAATTGTGAGTTAAGGATGGAGAGATACGCTTGGAAATAAGGCGAAATCCAAGTACTCGAATTGCACTCGAAATCCCAATTGGAGTTGCATGTTTATGAGTTTTCAATTGAGCGGTTTCGGTGAAGAAATACCACTGGTCTCACATGCCAATTGGGCCGACAGTGGTTTGTTTAAAATAGAATGCGATAGCCATTACATTACGACTTGTGGAGATCAACCGGGTTTCGCACGAGAAGTTGCGAGGTTCTTAATCAAAAGTGTGAAATGCATTTGGACAAGCCATGGGGCTTGATTTCTCTTGAGTTGGGCATAGTCGGGTGTTAACAAAAGTCATGACTAAAGGCTAACGCATTTGGCAGCTTTGATATGTTATCAAAGTAATGCAAGAGCTTTTAGCTTTGGCGGAAGTGTGTTCAGATATAAAAGTGGCGTAGCAGAAGCGTTGTGGGTTTATTTTTATTTATTTTTAATTTTGGTTTTTAGTTTTTCATATTTTATTTTATAGTTTTCTTTTTATTTTTATTTTGTTATTTTTATTTTTATTTTATTTTATTTATTTTTTTATTTTTTTATTTTTCTTGTCAAACTAGCCGTTATTGCACAACGGCTATTTGGAGCTTCTTTATCTATTTAAGTTGAGTCCTAGATCAGATTTTGTATCTTGTCCTGATGATGAACCACACTGGCTGGTTCGAAATGCATCAACACAAATTTCTCCATTGTGATTTCCTAACTTGTTATTGTTGTTTTAAAAAAGAGATGATGAAAGAATATCTATTAATACTTGTTTGTTTTTTTCTAGAAATAACTTTGAAAAATAATGGAGAAACTAGAAGATTACATGAAAATCTCATTTTAAAATAGAATATTTCAATAAATCATAAAATTAAACGATCTAGTCAAAATCAAAAGTAAAATACATATAAATTAGTAAATAATAAAGGAAGCATACATATAAGAAGTCATGCTTTGTTATTGCTATTGTCTATTTACTTTGATGATGTTGTATTATTAACCAATCGTAAAAATACTCATGATAAAAATATAATTATTTAATATAATAATGATTCTTTTTCTTAGTAACAACAACAATTTTATATGGTTGTTGTTTGAGCTATAGAATTAGATAAGAAATCTTGAAAGAACATTATCTCTATTCTATAATAATAAATGAAAACAAAAATTATAACAACAAATTTTTTATATAATTTTGTATGGGCTATATAATTAGTTGAAGAAACATAAACGAAAGATGAAAAGATTGAAAAATGTGTTTAGTAAAATAATTATGTATTGAAATACAAATTGGTTAGAGAGAAATTAAATTATTATATATATTATAAAATCTAATCACAAAAATGTGACTGTTGGCTTCAATGCCAACTAATGGTTATGTTATTTTATGTTAAGGAAACTAAGATATTTATTATTTCTTGAGAAATATTACTGGATAAATAGAAAGTAATTTTGTTTGATTAAATAAAATTTTATATTGGAAAGTAGTTCCATAAAAAAAAGTAAAAGACTGATGTAAAAGTATTCCAAGAACAGAGTAGTAGTTGAACAGAAAAAAATTTCAGACAGTTACCCTACCTCTGAGGATAAAGGTGTATCCTAGTGAGGGAGAGGGGTTTTGTCCAGTAACTGAGAGGAAATTTAGTGAAGAATTCCTGAGCTAGTAGAGACCAATGGAATTACTCGGATTTCTGAAATTCCTGGAAAGGAAAACTGGACTGGTAGTCCCGAGGTCTCTTCTGGAACTGCTATCAACTCACTCAACTTAGGTGTGGAGCAGAGGGGAGAGATGAGGATGTAATTGCCTCTCTTGAGGAAGGGAGGATATCATTAGAAAAATCTGAGGGTTAGATAAGTAATTGAATTTTGTTGATTTTTAAATGAGTAAGTTTTCTGTTTTAAAATTAATAGGATATGTGTTAAACAACACATGATTCAAATGAAGGATAAGCTACTTTTAGTATCTATTAATAGAGAACTGTTAGCTCAGAGAATTCATGATGAAAGCTCCGAGTAGGTTTTTCTCTTCGTCTATGATAAAACACAGATGGAATGGTTCAGACATTCTTCTAGAGGAAATAAAATTAACACAAAGTAATTGCAGAACCTTAAGTGTACAAAAAGAGAAATCTGTAGAAAATAGTTGAAAAATATGTAAATATAACCGTATTCTGAGATAGCAGAATATATGAGAAAAAGTAACAGAAACGAAATGAAAAATATACAAGTAAGCCCTGAAGGTGAAATTTATCATTATAAACAAAACTCGAGTTGGGACATATAAGGAAATAGAGTTTTAGGAATAAAAAATAGTAAAATGGAAATGGGAAAATTGTATACACACACACACACACACACACACACACACAATCTAGGAGACAATTATCACTATAATTTTTATTTCGTACTGTAAATAACGAAATACATGAACAGTAGAACTTTGCAATCCAAGATGGTGATTTATCCTTGTATTAGCATGAACGAAAATGACAGAATAGAGGAAATAGAAATACTGCATTTATTTTTGGTGAATTTATAAAACCCAGGAAAGAAATGAATCATTTAAATGTGTAGATGTATAAATATATAAACCTAAGCGTGGAAAGAATAAGATTAAATTAACAAGTTTAAGTAAATTCTGGAACTCGGAGGCCAAATACCACATGCTTAGCATGAAACTATACAATTACACTTTTGAAAAATTCTTTCCAGCGGAAATGACTAAACTGTGCATAGGCCGTAAAAATTTAATATAGACAAGGACTAAAATTTGGGAATGGCGGCATGAAGCCTCAACGCCAAAACCAATAGCAAACCCTAAATCTAAAACCATAAACTAGTTCGAAGCTGAACGACTATAGCTATACCCATCAACGAAGAACAGTACCTAAGAATAGAAAGGTCTATTTAGCAGGGACTCAAAACAAGCAACCCAGAGGAACCTCAATCCATAGAATCAAAGACCGAGTATACGAGTGCAAAGAAAACAAGAATGAAACCGTGAGGAAACAGGTTAAATATGAAATGACTAAGTGAGATATAGGAAAAGCCGTAAGGCATTTATCCTTACCTGTATATATATTTTTCCATGAAAGAGCTACAAATATACTCTTCTATTTAAACAAAATAAGTTATATCAGGTTATATTTTGACGAGTAACAGAAAGGTAGTATAGTATAGAATTTTTTATACAAAAATAGTGACCCTACCTTACTTGTGAGAATCTCCGAGGAAGAAGTGAGGAGCTGGTGATACATCTTCCAAAGTTGTGAGATGGAATCCTTTCTTCGGTAAGAAAATAGAAAAAAAAAACAAACTTAGAGCTTCGCTGACAAGTTAACAAATAAAAAGGAAAAGAATAAACAACCAGAAATGAGATGGAGAATGGGGCCAATAAGTAAATGTAAACGAAGAAAAAGAGGCATTACTGCAGAACCCTCAGAGGCAGAGACAAATAAAATGTAAGTAAACTAAAGAACATAGTATTAAAAAACTAAATGAGCCCTTACCATTGGCGAAGTTTTCTGGAATGAAATAGGATTGAAACTGGTGAGAAATGCATGAAGCTGCCACCATGGAAATGGAATTGAAAAGCTCTATGGCGGCAACCCAAGAAATGAATGGGACGGTTAGCTTTAGGGTAGTCATTACCCAAACTAACCCCAAACCCTAAAATGTATTACAACCATAGATGTCGTCCTAAGTAAATTGATGGTGGAAAGATCTACAGTTGTTTACCTGCTAGGTTGTGTGGGTCAAATCAAATAATTTCAATCCCTTTACAAGGTTACCGTATCAACATTAAACCACAGCTAGAGAATTAAAGGATCCCAAAAATCTTAAGTGTAACTTTAATGAAAAAAATGCAAATAATTTTCCAGATCTTGTAGTGGTACAGTAATAGTACATTCACTTTACAAGTGCAGATACGATGACCGACACTCATCCCGAAAATTGGGATGGGTAATTAAACCTTGAAGAGTTAGCTATAATTATTTTATTATCTGAACATTTATAAGGGTTAATACATGTATTTGGGTATGAATTTTGTGTAGTAATATAACGATTTTAGTGATTGGAATCATGAAGTTAATCATGGTAAAAGTGTTCAGTGTTGTAGACAAAAGTTAATAGTTAATTTTTTAATTTTTATTTTTTTATTGTAATGTGTGGTGGTATGTTACAAGTGGTATCAGAGAAGCGTTCGCACGATAGGACCCTATGGGTCACCTAATATGCTAAATTATGTGTAAATGATGCAAAGCTAAGAAAGCATAGCAAGAGATAACATGAGAAGGTGATCAACACAACGACCACCCCAACACACAGGGGAATTTGTACCTTAACCTCAACCAGAACTGAATCCTGAAATGGGGATTCAGCTGAGTGTAGATCAATACCAACAAACAAGTAGACTTTTGGAGGAACAACAACACCAAACTAGTATTCTGCTAAAGATAGTAAAAAAGCTACAGGAAGAAATGGTCTGCGTCTGGATTGATAATGAGCTCTTAATTCAAGAACAAGAAAGGATACTCAAGAGTCTTTCTAACAAGCAGAATCAGGGAGTGGCACAACTCACTCCGGATAGAGACATGTAGGAAAGAAACAAACAATAAGAAAGGGACAAAACTACTGATAGAATGGAACGAAGTCATTCACAGCTAAGTAATAAAAATAGGAGTTACAATGAGGCTAAGTCTAGTAATGTGTCAGAACAACAAGAAATTAAGAAACAGAAAGTGGAACCCCAAGGTGAGTTTCGAAAGATAAAACCACCTATGTTTGATGGAGAAGCGGAGGAGGTTTGTGAAGCATGGTTGATAAATATGAACAAGTATTTTTAGGTCTATGAGTATAGCAGCAATATTAATCCCAGATTGGCCATCTATTAGTTTAGGGAGAAGGCGACACTATGATTGGAGGAGGTTAAGAATGTTCGCAACTTAAAATATCAGGATGTGAATTGGGATTCATTCCAGCAGTATTTTGAAGATAAGTACTTAAATGAGCACTTATATGACGAAAAATCTAGAGAGTTTCATGATTTAAAATTGGTTCAATTAACGATGGAAGAATACATAACCAAGTTCACTTCTTTACTTCGCTATGTTCCTTATCTAAGAGATGAAAAGGCTAAAATTCAGCGGTTCCTGAGAAGTTTTCCGACTCACATGTAGGAACGAATTGAGTTCAAGAATCCCAAAACCATGGAAAAGGAAATCTGGAAGGAAAGAATGTGCAATCAACAATTGAAGTAAAAAGGAGAGTCGGGTAAAGGCTGACAGTCAAAGAAAGAACATAAAGGCAATTCAAATTTCAAAAAAAGTAGAGCCAGTAATTTTAAGACTGTTGCTAAAAGTTTAGTAAGAAAAAAATTTGGCATAAACCATCAAAGAATCCAGTGGCCTATGGAAGATAAACCCATGGAGGCTTCTAGCAAGCCAGACCAAGCACAAAATCAAAAACCACCCTTACATTTCTAGGGATGTGGAGAGGCTCACCACTATAGGAATTGTCTGCAATGAGGGAGGAGCAAAGCAGTTGCCAATTTACATGAAGCCTCTAGTATGGGAGATGTAGCCAAAAATATACCCAGAATTACTGCAACATTGGAAGATCATCAGGAATATTACCAGCCAATGATGATAAATTTGGAAGGTAAGCTACTCTCTCAACCGGTTTCTATTTTGGTTGACCTAGGTGCAAGTTTAAGCTACATATGTCCCAAATTAGTAGAAATAAGTAAATTTCAAAGTAAAAAATTCAGGAATCCATGGCTGGTATAGTTAGCCACTGGAGCAAAGAGAAAGGTTTGTGCCAAAATTCCAAAGTATACATTGGAAATTAGTGAACAACATCTAATTGTTGACCTGAATATAATATCCCTGGGATCTTACAATGTACTACTCAGGATGGATTGGTTGGAGAGGCACTGGATGTTGGTGGATTGTAAAGAAAAATTTATATGTTACAGAATGTAAGATGGAACTCATAAGGAGATTCAAGGAATAAATAAATCCCTACAATTGTGTCGTATTACAACCTCTAAAATTAGTAAGTGCATGAGGAAAGGATGCCAAATATATGCCATTCAAGTGGGTTTTACTAACTCCAAAGAAAAGACTCCGATGATATAAAACATTCTGACAGTGCAAGATTTTATGGATGTATTTCCAGAGGAAGTACTAGGCTTGCGACCCATAAGGGACATTGATTTTACTATCAAGTTGATGCCTCGAGCGTCACCAATTTCATGGGCACCTTACCGAATGAGTGTACCAAAATTTACTGAACTGAAGATGTAGTTATAATAACTGTTGGATAAAGGGTATATCCGACCAAGTGTATCCCCTTGGGGAGCACCAGTGCTATTTTTGAAGAAAAAGGACGGCACCGTGCAAATGTGCATGGACTATCGATAGCTCAATAATTTTACCGTTAAAAATAAATATCCACTATCACGGATTGATGACCTATTTGACCAGGTAAACGAGGCCACTTTATTTCCAAAGATAGACTTAAGGTCAAGATACCACAATATTTGGACAAAGGATGAAGATATATACAAAGTAGCTTTCCATACCAGATACGGGCACTATGAATTTGTGGTGTTACCATTCAGATTGACTAATGCACTAACAACATTTATGAGGCTGATGCATGCTATATTTCACCCATTTTTGGATAGTTTTGTGTTGATATTTATTGGTGAAATCTTAATCTATTCAGATAATGTAGAAGAACATAAGGAGCACTTAAGGATAGTGTTGGAAATGTTATGGAAGCATCAATTGTATGCTAAGTTCAGCAAGTGTGATTTCTTCAAAGAAGAGATTCAGTACCTTGGACACGTTATTTTTGCTAAGGGAATAGCGGTAGACCCAGAGAAAATTAAGATGATTATGGAATGGAGGGTACCCCAAAATGTGGCAGACATATGATCATTTATTGGTTTGGCTGGTTATTATCGACGGTTCATTGAAGGATTCTCAAAGATTACTTTTCCGATTACTTTCTTACAAAGGAAGGAAAAAGTATTTAAATGGACAAAAGGTTTTCAAGATAGTTTTGAAAATTTAAAGCTTTTATTGACTACTACCCCAGTGTTGAGAGTAGTTGACCCCAATAAAGAATTTGAGGTTTGTACAGATACGTGTAAAGAAGGAGTTCGGGCGATCTTCTCGCAAGAGGGTAAAGTAGTTGCCTATGAATCATGGAAGTTAAAAGAGCATGAGCAACGATATTCAGCTTATGATTTGGATCTAACAATGATAGTGCACGCTCGTCGAGTATGGGGGCACTACTTGCCAGGAAAAAGATTTATATTAAAAACTGATCATAGCAGCCTACCTAGCTATTTTAAGAAAGTTGATCTTAACTCTCACCAGACAAGATGGAATGCCTTCTTAAGCAAGTTTGACATTGATATGCAACATGTGAAGGGTAAGGAAAATAGAGTAG
The DNA here is from genome assembly GCA_034641835.2 of Pinus albicaulis. Classification (NCBI taxonomy): domain Eukaryota; kingdom Viridiplantae; phylum Streptophyta; class Pinopsida; order Pinales; family Pinaceae; genus Pinus; species Pinus albicaulis. The sequence goes on along the minus strand of JAXQQM020073064.1, from coordinate 56,953 downwards.
AGGATGCTTTCAGTAGAAATTTGCATGGTGATTATGAATTGTATTACAACTAGATTGAATGCAATTTTCTAGATCAAATAAAAACAGAAGCCAAGAAGGATCCTGAGTACCAAGTTATGTTGAAGCAAGTGGAGGAGGCCAGAAGACAGGAAAAATATGTTGATTATGGATTTAACAAATATAAATTATTAACTTTTAAGGAAAGGATTTATGTTCCAAATCGAAAATATTTGAAAGAACTGATCTTAAATGAATACCACCGAAGTAAATACTCAGGACATCTCGGGTATCAGAAAATGTTAATAACAATTAGAAAGAACTACTTCTAGTCAGGTATGTGAAGAGATATTGTAGAATATTTAAAAAAATGTTTGGAGTGCTAGTAAGTGAAGGTGGAGCCTTGACATCCAGCCAGATTGATGTAGCCTATACTAGTACTTGAATGGAAGTGGGAGGTTATATCTTTAGACTTCATTACTGGTTTACCAAAGTCAAAGAAGAATAATGACTCCATTATGGTAGTGGTTGATCGATTAAGAAAAGAAGCACATTTAATACCAGTACAGTCCACTTATAAAACGGTGCAAATAGAAGACATATTTATACGAGAAATCTTTAGATTGCATGGTATTCCAAAAATTGTCATATGTGACAAGGATGTGAATTTTACTTCAGCATTCTGGAAAATGTTATTTACAGTTTTGGGAACCCAAATTAATTTTTTCACCTCTTACCATGCACAGAAATATAGACAAACTGAGTGAGTGAATCAGAATTTGGAGGATATGTTACACATGTACATAATGCAACAACCAACAAGATGGGAAGAATATCTACATTTAGTAGAGTTTGCATACAATAATGGATATCATGAATCTCTTAAGATGAGTTCATTCGAAGAATTATATGGATGACAGTGTCGTACTCCTATAAATTGGAGTGGGCCTGAAACCAAGTTGATGCTTCGACCGGAAATCTTAGCGAAGATGGAGTCAGAGGTAAGAAATATCAGAAAAAACTTGAAGGAAACTCAAGATCGACAAAAAGTGCATGCAGATAAGAAAAGGAATTTTTATGAATATGAGGTGGGTGATCATGTGTATGTCAGGATTAAACCAAAGAGAAGCACATTAAGGTGGGCCTCCTGCGCCAAATTACATCCCAGGTTTTGTGGGCCTTTTCAGATATTGGAAAGGGCGGGACCTGTGGCATATCGATTGGCCCTACCTAGCCATATCCGAGTACACAATGTGTTTCATGTATCCTTATTAAAGTGATACATGCATGATGAAAACATGTAATCCACTAGAAAAGCATTCATGTAGGCTATGAATATAAATCCTACCTTAAAGTATTAAATTTTATAAGAAATTAACTCAAATTTTCCTAATTGTAGGTCGAGTCGGATGGCGAGTTTCTGGTTGAGCCTCATCGTATAATTGATCGCAGAGAAATCATGCTCTGGAAGCGAGCCATCACCCAGATTAAAGTGAAATGGAAGCACTTTAGCTCGGATGAGGCTACCTGGGAAGATGAAGGATTCGTTCGGGAAGCCTACCCAGAACTATTTGCTGAAGTAGAATGAAATAATGTGGATGGTGTTTACTTCCAAAGGGGGAAGTTGTGACAGTTGGCTTAAGTGCCAACTAATGGTTATGTTACGTTATGTTAAGGAAGCTAAGAAATTTATTATTTATTGAGAAATATAAATGGATAAAAAGAAACTAATATTGTTTGATTAAACAAAATTTTATATTGTAAAGAAGTTCCGTAAAAAAAAATAAAAGATTGATGTAAAAGTATTCTAAGAATTGAGTAGTAGTTGAAGAGAAAAACAATTCAGATAGTTACCCTACCTCTGAGCATAAAGGTGCATCCCAGTGAGGGAAAGGGGTTCTGTCCAGTAACTGAGGAGAGGAAATTGAGTGAAGAATTCCTGAGCTGGTACAGATGAGTGTAATTACTTTGATTTTTGAAATTCCTGGAAAAGAAGACTGGACTGGTAGTCTTGAGGTCTCTTCTGGAACTGCTGTCAACTCACTTAACTCAGGTGTGGAGCATGAGGGAGAGACAAGGGCGTAATTGCCTCTCTTGTAATGTTCCTAAATTAGCTTCAACTAATTGGAACATTAATTTTGCCTTGTTTATTTTGCATTTCATGACTAATGAATAAATTGTAAAAGAGGACATGTAAAACTCCTGAAAACCAAGAATAAATAAATTCCTATGTGAACAGGGACATATCTGGGCTATATAAATTACATCTGGCAGGTGTCAATGGGTTAAATCACAACAATCGGTCATCTTGGACCAAGTCAAACAACGCAGTCTAGATGCATTGAACCTCTTTGAGGGACAACACAGTTCTAGAAGGAGGATCTAATGTGAAAAGGGTTAAGTGCTTCAAGGTGGTTTATGGTTTGGCAAGACTCCTATCTTATAAAAGGAAGAGGAGGGCAACAAGGAAAAGGTTTTTGAAAATTATCATTTCTGAAGGTCTGTCTTCTTAGACATCCCTTGTTGGGACTTCCTGTTCAGGAATCCTACCTCCCTCCTTGACCAGCTCTTTGAGGAGAATTGTTCTAAATCATCCACTACCAGGCTTGGGCCAAGCTTCACCTTACATTTACAATGCTACTCATGTTTTGGGTTGAGTTGTCCTTGTGATTTGCAGCAAGTGGAGATCTAGATCTGCTCAGATCTAGATGATAGCAGTGGCTCTTCTCAGTGAGTGTGTCGTTTAAGCTCCTGGAAGAGTTCATTTGCTGATTGCGCTTCAAACCTACACCTTTTCATCAGGCCATTCCATTCTCTGAGGCTACAACATTTTTTCCTTCCCTGGACAATGTTATTTGCAGATCTACAACTGCAGGGTGCTTTGCCTGCATTTTGTACGAGAGATCTCCGGTGTTGGGATTCTTCCTTTCACTATGGTGATCCATGGATTGGACATCAAATCCATGTTTATTTTTATATCTGATATGCTGTACCATTGTAATATTCAAAAATTTCTTAATCATTCTGTAGATCTGCATTCTTAGATCTCATATCTACTTTCGGTGCTTCATGTTTTCAGCAAAACCCCAAGGGGAATGTATAGATTAGCCTTTCCTGTACATGGATCTGTATTGTATCTAGATTTTTATTGAAATATCTGATATAGATCTGAAGAATTAATAAAATGTTGTTTCAGCCCTAAAAATAATGTTGTCATGTTATGCAGTCTTTTATCATGGTTGTAGCACCTCATTTCTGAGGATTTCTCCCATATTATCTCATTCTTTCTTCTGTAAAATGTATGAGCTATGTCACTGATTTGATTTATCAATGTTCAAACCTTATTGAAGCTAAACCCTTCAGTAAATTACACTCTTGTGCTTCAGTAAATTTCTGCATACTCCAGGTCATGGGAAATTAGGGTTTTCTAGCTTAGTTAGGAAAGGAGGAATTTTTTAACATAGAAAAATGAATTTTTTTTTCTTATAAAATTCAAAATCTGAGTCCCTCATAACCCTAGCTATCAGATCCAACTACTTTCCCCTCATATTTTTCCACAGATCTCTGAATAATTTCGTTTTAGGGCCTAAATCATCACTTTTTCCCACCTTATCGTTTATAAAACGATGTATAAAGTTGCTTCTGCATATTTTATTGAAGGTTAAGTGGTTTGACATCAGTTATCAGTCATATTACTGCATCTCCAACTCTGGAATACGTTAGGGTATTCTCATTGTTGTGGAACTTCCAGATTTGTAACATTACATCTCTCGAGGAAGGGAGGATATCATCAGCAAAACTTGAGGGTTAGACAAGTAATCGAATTTTATTGATTATAAAATGAGTAACTAGCTATCTTTTTTGGACTGTGGTTATTACAGTAATTTATTTATGGAATGAGGAGAACTATTGATTATTCTCCTTAATTTCATAGAACTGCTAGTCAAGTTTTCTATTTTAAAATTATTAGGATATGTGTTAAACATCATATGATTCGAATGAAAGATAAGCTACTTTTTAGTATCTATTAACAAAGAATTGTTAACTCAGAGCGTTCATGATGAAAGCCCCGAGTAGGTTGTTCTTTGCATCTATGATAAAACACAGACATAATGGTTCAGACATTCTTCTAGAGGAAATATAATTTAACAAAAAGTCAATGTAGAAAATCAAGTGTACAAAAAGAGAAATCTATAGAAAACAGTTGAAAAGTATGTAAATATAACCATTTTCTGAGATCGCAGAATATCTGAGAAAAATTAACAGAAAAAAAATGAAAAATATACAAGTAAGCCCTGGAGTTGAAAGTTATCATTATAAACAAAACCCAATCTGGGACATACAAGGAAATAGAGTTTTAGGAATAAAAGATAGTAAAAAAGAAACGGAAAAACTGTATATAGATATACACAATCTAGGAGACAACCATCATTGTAATTTTTATTTCATACTGGAAATAACTAAATACATGAATAATATAACTTTTCAATCCAAGATGGTGATTTATCCTCGTATTAGCATGAGCGAAAATGACAGAATGAAGGAAATAGAAATATTGCATTTCTTTTTGGTGGATTTATAAAACCCAGGAAATACGGGAATCATTTAAATATGCAGATGTATAAATATATAAAATTAAGCGTGGAAAGCATAAGATTAAATTAACAAGTTTAAGTTAAATGCTGAAACTCAGAGGCCAAATACCACATGCTTACCATGAAACTGTACAATTACACTTTTGAAAAACTCTTGCCAATGGCAATGGCTAAACTATGCATAGGCCATAAAAATTTAATGTAGAGAAGGAGTGAAAATTGGGAACGGTGGCATGAAGCCTCAATGAAAAAACCCAGAGCAAAACCCAAATCTAAGACCATCAAATAGTTTGAAGCAGGGTGGCTATAACTATATCCATCAATGTAGGAGAGTACCTAATAATAGAAAGGTCGAGTCAACAGGGACTCAAAACAAGCAACCCAGAGGAACCTGAATCCATAGACTCGGCAGTCAAGTATACGTGTGCTAAGAAAACAAGAACGAAACCGTAAGGAAACAAGTTAAAGAGGAAATGAGTAAGGAGGATATAGGAGAAGCCGTAAGGCATTTAGCCTTACCTGTATATATATTTTTCCATGAAATAGCTACAAAGATACTTTGTGAATTAAACAAAATAAGTTATATCAGGTTATATTTTGAAGAGTAACAGAAAGGTAGTATAGTAAAGACTTGTTTATACACAAATACTAACCCTACCTTACATGTGAGAATCTTCAAGGAAGTAGTGAGGAACTAGTGATACATCTTCCAGAGTTGCAAGATAGAATCCTTGCTTCGGTCAAGCAAAGAGAAAAAGAAAAAAACTTAGAGCTTTGCTGATAAGTTAAAAAATAAAAAGGACAAGAAGAAACAACCAGAAATGAGCTGGAGAATGGGGCCAATAAGTAAATGTAAACAAAGCAAAAGAGACATTACTGCAGAACCCTAAGAGGCAGAGACTAATCGAATGTAAGTACACTAAAGAACACAATGCTAAACGACTGAATGAGCCCTTATCGTTGACGAAGTTTTCCAGAACGAAATAGGATTGAAACCGGTGAGAAACGCATGAATTCGCAACCATGGAAATGGACTTGCAGAGCTCTGTGGCGGTAACCCGAGAAATTAATGGGACGGTTAGGTTTAGGGTAGTCATTACCCAAACTAACCCCAAACCCTAAAATATATTATAACCATAGATCTCGTCCTAATTAAATCAACGGTGGAAAGATCTATAGATGTCCACCTGCTAGGCTATGCGGGTCAAATCAATTAATTTCAATCTGTTTACAAGATTACCATATCAACATTAAACCACACCTAGACAATTAAAGTATCCAAAAACTCTTAAGTGTAACTTTAATGAAAAAAGAAAAATGCCAAATATTTTTCCAAATCTTGTAGTGGTATAGTAATAGTACATTCACCTTACAAGTGCAGATACGATGACAGGCACTCTTCTCGGAACTTGGGATGGGTAATTAACCCTTGAAGAGTTCACTATAATTCTTTTATTATCTAAACATTTATAACGATTAATACATGTATTTGGATATTAATTTTGCATAGTAATATAATGAGTTTAGTGATTGGAATCATGAATTTAATCATGGTAAAAGCGTTTAGTGTTGTAGACCAAAGTTAAAAGTTAATTTTTTTATTTTTTTTATTATTATTGTAATGTGTGGTGGTATGCTACAAAAAATATAAATAAATACAAATAAAAATATTTAGTAAAATACAAGTTAAACAAAGGTTATGTGTCCTATGGAATGTTTGGAAATCTATAAAAAAACCTCAACTAATAATACATCTGAAAGAAAATTTATAAAATGATAGTATTTATGAAAAAATCAAATGAAAATACTCAATGCAAATATAAACATTTCTCCATAATCTTATTTGTGAATATAGACAAATATAGATTGATTTGATATCGATAATGAATTTTGCACACAAAGTAAAGATGAACAAAAATGTTTATGAGTCTCATTCTTCTTGCACTCCTTTTTAAATCGTGATATTTGTACTTCTTTTTCGTTCCCTAAAGTGCAATGTTTAAAAAAAAATCCAAGGAAAGACAATTGAAAGAAGGAAAAAAAATCTAAACAACCAAATAAATATTTATTACTACGAAATATCCATATTAAAAAATAGGTATACATTTCTTTTGTAAATACTTAGTGAAAACGTTATTTCCAAGAACATGTTTTAAAATTTTCAATATATTTCTAAAAATTATAATTTCTTATTTCTTATTTTAAAATTGAAATTATAAAAAATAATATACTATATCATATAAAAAAATAAATTAATATAATAATCAAGAAAATTTTCAATTTAATGTATAAAATAATATGGAATTTTTAATATATATATATATATATATAAATATATATAAATATATATAATCTTTTATTTTTTTAAATTATCAATTATTTATAAAAAATAACCAATTGATATAATGTTCTATATAATTTTCCAAATATAAAAGATAATCATTAGAAATTCAAACACAAATTAGTGTATAAATTTTTCTACATATAAGTTTCGTTGAAAAGAACAATATTAATTCTAATAATCATAGAATGTAATGAAAAGACAAAATATGTTAAGTTGAAAGGTGTTGACGTATGCCAGAATGAAAGTTTAGATGTTTAAATTTTTGGAACTTAATTATTATTGTTCAATGTTTGTATTTAGAAGTGAATTTTAATAAAACAATTCAAAAAAAAAATTGTGTCAAAAATGTACCTATCTTCTTAAATTTTTGGAATGTAATTATTATTGTTCAATGCTTATATTTAGAAGTGAATTTTAATAAAACAATTCAAATAATTTTGATGTAAAAAATTTATATATCCTTTTTTTTAATGAGTGTATTTGAATCCATAGCTTCCCATTTTCAAGCACAATATCACCAAAAGTTTTATTGTGAATTGTATTTATTTATATAGTTACAAAATGTCTTAAAAAATGGAACTAATGTAACTATTGTTTAATGTGAGAACAAAATGAAACCCATTTACCCTATATAAAACCATTAAATCAACACATTTTTTTTTATTGTTGTGACAATTTTCATAAAAATAAACAACAACAAAATATTGACTACTATTATTACATTAAATACAAATATTTCATAAATGTAAGAAAATATTAGTTACAACATATTTCAAAAAACTTCAACCAGTGTAACAACCCTATTACGTAAATTAATACAGTAAATAAATATTACTTTAACGGTTTTATCAAGAAACAATTGAAACTAAATCCTTGATAACAACCTGTTATTCTTTATTTGCTTGGGATCTGTAAAGAGGTTTGAGGAGGGGCATAGTTTGGCGCTTCAGAAAGAGGACCGACTTTGCTCCTCTAGTTCTTGGAAGGAGATGCCTCCAATGTTTTACCAAAAATATTTTTACGGAGCCCTTGGTTTGGTTCGCTTCCATAGGTTTGGGTGAGACGTGCCCTTGATTCAAATTCACGGTTGGGAATCCAACCACAACTCATGCACTCGGCTTCCACCCTATCCAACAAGAGACTGGAACCGTCGAAAATCTGTTAGTGTTTTTTCCCTAAAACATGCCTTTGGTTCGTGTGGCTCGTTGGAATATCGTTCAGCTTGCATGTGAACTGATTTCTGTGTCAAGAATCAAATAAGACATAAGGAGATGGAACTTCATATGAGTGAAAAAAATAAGTAATGCTTTTTCATTTGTTTTTTGTGTTTGATTTAATGATTTTTTCTAAATGATTGTTAAATCTAGAGATTGGTTTTCGAATAATAAATCTCGAGTAGATATTTTATTTCTTGTATACAATGTTTATTGTGTATATTTGTGTAATTTATGTAAGGGTTTTGCTTTCATTTAGCATGGATTAAGCAAGATATTCTGAAGTATATACACATGAAGTTATATCTTCAAAACATTTTTAATTTTTACTTTGGTAATATCCCTTATTACTGTGATATTGTTGTCTAAAAGGCAGCTATGCATATAGAAGCTTTATGCTAATTTTTCTTAGTAAAGAATATATTTTTAGGAAGAAAATATATCTATCTGTAATAATGAAATCTATATAATAATATTGCTATGTTGTAACACCAAACTCGTCATGCTGTAACACCAATAAGAGAGATACAACTACTATATGAACTTTGGTTTATACGGTGTCATTGGTATAGTTAAGAGGTGCAATGTTAATATGTTTTGAATGGTAAAATCCATGGATAGTGTTAAACACCATGTTAAAGCACACACATGGTGTATGAGGAAAATAAACACACACACAAGAGACTCAACACACAATGAAGGATAAAAGTGAGGCTTTCTTATTTTCCATTATACAAAGATGTACATTTATAGTACAATGGTGTGACTCTTGGTTTCATCTTCCAAGGTCAGTTGGACTCCATTGTGACTTTTCGCATTCTACACCTACCCATGTAGGATTAGGTGTTCCAACATCCCCCCTTAATCCGAAGGGGTATGTGTGAGTCCAAGAAAAGAGTTGTAATACAAATCTGCAAAGTATGCATGGCAGCACTTGGGCTGAATCAACTCTCTGAAAATGTTGGAAAAAAGAGGTGGTTTTATGATGACCACAAACACTGGAACGCAATACTTGTTGCAGTTCCCTAAACTCTTCCATAACTGGCAGGAAGCTGAAAGCTTCTGCTAGAGGAATTGTCCCTCATAAAAAAGGGAGACCTTCAACCTAAAAGAAGGGAGGTCTACTACCTATGATGGTTTTAGGATTACCAACAACTCTGGAATTCTTAAAGCATTTCCTCGAACTCAACCAAAGTTGGCAAGAAGCTGAAGGCTACTAAGCTGAAGGCTTCTGCTAGAGGAAGTGTTCCTCATATATGAAAGGGAGACCTTCGACCTAAATAATGGAGGTCTACTACCTGTGGTGGTTTTATGTTTTCCACTAACCAAAGATGATGGTTTAAGGTTATCCACCAACCGAAGGCATGCTCATGGGCATCTGTGTCTCTGGCTACATCTCTGAATCCGGAATGACGGATTGTGGCTCAGGCTCGCTTGAACTGCTGGCTACAACTCTGAACATGGAATGAAATATTGTGGCTCAGGATTGCTTGATCTGTCGTCGAAGCTTGTACATGACCACCATTTTCTCCCCTGTCAGGGACAAGGTGAGATGATGGCGAAAACTCAACTGCAAGTTTACTCAATATTCGTGAACAAGTTCTAACATGTGTCGTAAACATCTTCTTGGTTGCTGATGCCTATTTCCAAGAAGCAATCCATCCAAGATGAATCTTGTTTCTTGCAGGAGGCTTGTGTCTGAAGCATCTGTCTGAAGAATGGGTGTGTTGACCACAATGCTTACATGGATGAAGATCAAAACAGTGATCTTTCATATGGCCAACTCGATCACAGTGTTGGCATTTTAAAGTCTGCTGTGGAACTGGAACAGGATCTGGAACAGCTGCAGGTGAACTGTCATACAAGAATCCAGCACTCTGAAATTTGATAGGCTTTGTGTAGTTCGGAATATGAAAGGACACATCCTTGTCATATCCAAGACCAGTTCAGTGCTTGTTGTGGACAAGCTCTTCCCAAGGTCTAATGATGGGCTTGAGAAGTGCAGGTTGAACTGTTGCATATGCATGTACATCTGCTCTTGTGCAATGAAATGAATGGAAATCGACTTCAACTTTATTGACTTGCTGCTGATGGGAGTCCTTCACAATCTTCTGAACAGAAACAGGTTCAGAATGGTGACTCTTTTGCTGAAGTTCGTCTTTTTGGAGCTGAGATTACAACTGCAAAAACTCAATCTTTTCTTGTGCATCTAGCAAACAATTTTGAATGTTACAAAGAGCATTCTTTCTCATTTTTGTCATATCATCAACATTCAAATGAATGAGTTTATTCAAAAACTCTAATGCCTCATTGATTTTAGCCATTTTCAACAACTTAGGCTCAAAAAATGAAAGGGTGTCGGCTTCAACCGAAAATGCACCCGTTTACAATGTGATTCCTTTCAAACAAATACAAATGACTCCAAGGAATTCTCAAAGTAAAAAGTGTGCTCCTTAAATGATGGAGGGCAATCAACAATCCAACAACTCAAATTTACTGATTGAAACTATGAAGAAGATGCAAATTCCACTCAAAATACAATGTCAGCTCAATACATATCTCTGCAAAATATTTGTAAATGTGTAGCTAAAAACACTTGTGCAAGAATATTTTTATGGCAGTTGAATTTTCTTCTTCAAAGAGATGTTTTCAATGATGGAAAACTTGTCTTCAAATGTCAATTCTTCAGAAAATCACCCTGATGCCACAAATCATAAAATGCAAATCTCAATTTCTTCTATGTATTCAGTCTATCTGCTCCTCATATGCCATTTTCTTCATTTCTGCTATTCATATCTCTTTTTCCTCTCTCTCTCTGTTGTTGTTTTTTTTTTAATTAATTAAAATTTAATTAAAAAAAGAGAATAATTAAAAAATGAGAATTAAGGACTATAATAAAAAAGGAGGAGGGGGATTTAAAAAATATGAGAAATTTATTTAGGGAGAGGGATTTTAAATGGAGTGGGAGAGTAATATTTTTTTTTTTTAATTAATTAAAAAATGGGAATAATTAAAAATGGGGAGAATTAACAGGGAAGGGAAATTTTAATGGGAGTAATTAAAAAGTCGAATCTAAAAATAATTGTGAAAAATATTATAAGGGAGGGGAGAGGGAAATTTATTGGAGGGTATTATATGAGGAGGGGGACTAATATAAAACCATTTTAAAAATTAAAAAGGAACGAATTTAAAGGAGGGAATGGTATTATAATGGAATTAAAAGTCGTGGAGGGATGGAGGTTTTATATGGGAGAATTTATTAAATGGAGGGGCGGGGTATTGAATGGAGAGGAGGCGAAGTCTGCAGGTGAGGGGGTTAGAAAGGGAGAGGGTGCGCGTGAGAGTTGGGATGCGTTGCAGGTGGGGCGGGTGTGAGGAACGTTGAGAGCATGGGAGAAAGGGGTAGGTTCACGATTAAGGAGCGAGAGGGCAACGGTGGGTGCGTAGGGAAGAGGGGGAGCCGTGGCAGGGCGTATTGCAGAAGAAATAGCTGTAGAGTTCGAGTGTTGAGAGTAGTGAGCGTAGGGAGTGAGAGCGTATGGAGTGAATAAGGGTAGCGATTTGTGAGAAAGCCGCAGTGTAAGATGCAGGTCGAGAGGGGGCCCGAAAGGCCAAAACTATATTTTTTTTATTTATTTTTTATTTTTTTAATTTTTTTTTAATTTTTTAATTTTTTAAAAACAGCAGAGAATAGAGAGCAGAGAGCAAGACATTTTTTTCTTCTTGTAGGAATTTTACAAATGTACAGTAGTTTGTAATTTTTCAGCATAATAACTTTCAGAAATTGCAGAGAAAATTTCGCCAGTAAACTCAGAAATTTTTTACTTCAAAAACCCAGAATTTTTCTTCAAGAAATTGCAGAGGACCATATAGCAGCAGAAAATTGCAGGGATGATGAAATCTTCAGCAAAACTCAGAATTTTTTTCCATTAAAAACCAGAAACTTATTCTTCAAAAACCCAATTTAAAACACTATTCCAGCAGCTCTTCAAAAGATGAATTTCAAATGCAGAGATTGCAGAAAAAAATGAGCAGTGAGAAAACCTTCAGATGCACAAAGCTGCGTTTCTCCAAACCAATTTCTGAATGCTGCCAAGGATTTTGAGTGCTGCTCCTTCTCAAAACCAATGCTGCTCTTCTTCAAAACAAGTGTTGCCAAAAATCTTGATGAATGTGGCAAAAAAGACTACTGCAGAAACTCTCTAAAATGCTGCAAAAATTATCAAATTTTTTGCAGATATGCACAGGCCATAAACACAAATGGCTCAGTCAATTTGGAGCAGGGCCAGCAATCACCCACTTTGATACCATGTTAAACACCATGTTAAAGCACACACATGGTGTATGAGGAAAATAAACACACACACAAGAGACTCAACACACAATGAAGGATAAACGTGAGGCTTTCTTATTTTTCATTATACAAAGATATACATTTATAGTACAATGGTGTGACTCTTGGTTTCATCTTCCAGGTCACTTGGACTCCATTGTGACTTTTCGCATTCTACACCTACCCACGTAGGATTAGGTGTTCCAACAGATAGATTCATAAATCCATGAATATTTTACCATGGTGTTGGTAGATATTAAGTATTTCATAAAACCATGGGTAGATTACTAGGGTGGTTTGTAAATATTAGTTATTTCATAAATCCATGAATAGATTGCCATGGTGTTGGTAAAGATAATTTATTACTCAGTTGTATTTCTTTAGATGAACAAATTGTGTGATTACTTTTATATTATCATGATTATGATGTTAATTCCTTTTGGAAGAAGATCATGTATAGACATGCAACATAAGTAATAACATTCATTGGAAAGAATATAAATATTTGTAGGTGGGAAAGATAGGGAAAGATAGCATGTGGTGCTAAACTATATTGGAAATCATTGTTTAGTATAATCTTTGAAAAAAAAGACATGTATTCATATTCTTAATTGCATAATTTTACAAAAAGAAAACATATGTTTACATGCTCACTAGCATTGATATTTCCTTTGGGGAAACTCTTCTAGAAATCTATATGCATTTGCATGCATGGGAGCAACATTTTTTATGTTATTTTCCATTCCATGCACTAAAAGTAATAGCTTAAGGGTAGTTATCTGGATTAAATTTATGTAAATCGCATGCACGAGTATCGTAACTGATGTATCAGTGTAGTATAAATAAACTCTTGGAATATGAAGCTATTGTCTTACAGGAATATGTTAGTTAATGTGATTAACTCATAACTAACATATATGCAGTATGTGCTGTTAAGGGGTGAATGTCAAGGTATTTTACTTTCATGTCATGAATATACGAGAGTAGATCGAGAAGCCTCTCTAGTATAGATATAATACTTTATGAATATTGACAAGAATGTGTGTTGAAGGCATCATTAGCAAGGAATAATGGTGACATGTACAAGGAATATGATGCTTATCCTGGTGGCAGGTAAATGATTATTGGATCATGCAGATCCGTGCGAGTTACAGGATGGTCCAATGATCTATGGTCCACTGTAGGTACATCTATGCCACCAAGATATGAAGATATGAAGACTAGAGGGTAAATGGTATCATATTTATTGTAATGGCTTTAAGCTAGATATTTATGTATATTTCCTTGTAAGATTTATAAACGATGGCTAAGGGATGGTCTCCCTTAAGAGCCATTGAGTGAGGGCTGATCACTCTCACGAGCATTTAATAATAAAATTAAACGTTTGCTGGTTTTCACCCTATGGAGTTTCCAGGGTATATTGGTGTTCAATGATGTGATTGATTATTGTGTCAAGTTGATGATGTTGATTCCTTTCTTGTTATGATGTTCATAATGGAAAGTATGTGATGAATATATGAGTAATGAAATGAATGAAAGGTTACATCGCACAGTATTATGTTAATGTATTGTAATAGAGGTTGTTAATGGTTACAGAGCTTACTATTCTTATTCTAAAGTTACACTATGAACTGGTAAACATTCTATGTAATGATGAGTACGGAATATTTAATGGTGTATGGATAGTTACCCATGAGTAACTTGTATAAAAAAATTTTAACTCCTTACATTTCCATGTGAAGTTAACGGTGTATGTTACAAGTGGTATCAGAGCTAAAGGTTGCAGCATTGGCGCCTTTGGAGATTTTTTAAGAGAAATAAGATGATTCTAAAGAGATCAGAGATGAGATACGTGTATGTGAAGGAAGGCAACACATCTCTAATCCGGGTTGAACAAAGAATTTCAACAGATAAGTATTATTATATTTTTTTTCTTGAAACAATAGTTATTGCATTTATGGAAAATAAAATGCATACAAAGTAAATAACAATGAAGTTAGAGTTTCTTTAAAAGGGATATATCTTTTCCATGTATGTAAAGACAAACTTACAATGTAAGTTCTTCAAAATATTTCTATTATGTTAATGTTTTATAAATATATTATTCCTAGAGATATAACATGGTAAAAGACCAAACTACTATGCTAGTTTTGCTGAGAAGAACCCATGTGAGTTCTTGCAAAGATTACTAGTATGTATCTTGAAAGGTGTGAGTAGTAGTAAAACATAAATAAGTAAACTTGCTTGCCTTTATATATATCTTATTTAAGAAAAGATAGGAAGCTTGATTTCTTTTAAAAGGGATTTCGTACTTTGTGTGTTAAATGATAAGGAATCCAAGTTCTTTTCTTGAAAATAAATATAGGCTAAAGAGAATAACCTCTTGAATATACTACATTGCTAAATGGATTATGTCAACTTCTTGATTTAGGTATATGAAAGGTTAAGTTAACCTTGTTAGTGTTGCGTAGTTTTTATGCATAAAAGAGGCTATCTATGGTAAATTATTGGAAGCAAAGCATGAGCAACTTGCATGTAGAATCATAGAGGAACAAGGTTCTTTGCATGGATAGAAGATCTATTGAGTATGTGAGTACTTTATGCTATCATAACTATTATGTTAGTTTCATTTGGAGTGTGTTAGATCTATTAGATTTCATCGGAAAGAACATAAGTTTATATGTGGAAAATGATAACATGTTTCATTATCATACTTTAGAAAAGATTCTTTGGCAAAGAAGATGAATTACATGTAAAAAAACTAAAGTAATGTTTTGGTTTCCTTGAAATATATACATGGCTAATGTGGGTATAATATTTCAAGAATAAGGCATGTATTCTTATGTTTTATTTCATTAGTTTTATGGAAAAGAAAACCATGTTTTGCATGCCTATTATGTTATATGTCCTCGAAGAGGAATCATGAGTATTGCCTACTCGATTATGTTAAGTACTCTATTGGGAAATTAAGATTAGAATATTTATGCATTGTATGCATAGGAACAATAGCCAATGTGTTAGCTTTATTATATTTGCATGCTCCAAAGGTAAAATCTCAAGTGGTGGGTCTTTTGTAAAATTTTAATTAAAGCGAATGCACATTGTGTCATTTTCCATTAAAGGAATTTCTGAACAGATATAGTGATTTTTCTTGTACGAATGTGTGCGTGTGTGAAAAATGTCATAATAATGTGGGAGTTATTTGACATGAATTGATAATTACTTACTCACATTAATGTGGAGATGTTAGAAGAAAGCATGTTGTGACATTGTATTCACATCTCATATATGCACATGAATAGGTGTTAAAGGATCACTCAAAGATTGATTATTTATTGATTAAGGCTTTATCTAATCATGTTATAAAGTCTTGTCGATGACAATAAAAGAAAACATTGTTGTAGAGGAGAAATGTGAATTTCCTGATGGGGATGAGTACTGCAGTAGGGAGAGAAGTTCTTCAAATGAAATAAAGATAAGTATTTTATTTTATTTTATTTTAAGAAGTCTATACATATGCATGTTGATGTCCTTTAAAAAGGAATTGTTATATATGTTAAAAAATGGCATTGCATGAGATTAGCTTCTATTCAAAAGAATTCTTAAAAATGTGCATGCTATTATAATATACTTTTTCTGCATAAGAATATGCCTATGAGATTAATATGTCTATTATGCTTTATTTCTTTCGGAAAAAAAGTATAAAAAGCATGAAAGAAAAACAGTTATTTTTCATTTGAGTTTGAAAAGAAGTAATTGTTTTTGCATGTAATAAAATTCCTAAAGTTACCATGCACTACTTTAGAAAGATGAATGTGTATAGTGATGGTGTGTGAAACTAATGCATGAATGCAAAAGATGAGTAAAAGTTCTTATATAAGATGATAGAGTGTTAAAATTAAATTGAATGAGGCCTCTTAACGGGTCAAGTTGTGAGACTTAACTATGATGACTAGTTGACTGACTAGTGTTTGTATGAGTCATTATGGATGCATTAAGTTATTAATAGCATTGATTAGTTATGAATGAATAACTAATGAAATTTATATGCACAAATCGATTTTGAATAAATCTATTTGAAAGTTGTGAACAAGTGATTATGATAATTACTTCATGTGTCAGTCTGTTGGAACAAAACATTATGGGAATTGGAAATATTTGCACTCATACCCTAATCGTTATTGACACATACGCATTAATGAATATTTGTATATACTTTTTTGCATGACGAAATTGTATGCCTGACAAAATTTTATGCAGGAACTTAAAATGATTGCATAAGATAATATGTGCTTGAAAAATGCATATTTATGATTAGCATTGTTTCTTATAGTAAGCATGGGTAGCTTAATGGAAACAGAAAATCTGTGAAAATAAAACATCGCAAACATTGCAATGTGAATTGCAACAGTAAATGTTAAAGTAATATTTTTTTTAATGTGCATGATTTTTTTAATTCAGAAATAATAATGTACAACACATGTATGTTACTTCCAGGGGAGGAAGTTGTGACAACTTCATTAAAGTTAACTAGTATTAACTAGTTAAAGACAATTTGTTTAATTTTCTTTTATCTAGCAAGAAAAACTTAAATCATCACTGTTGATAAAGTAAATTATTTAATTTGATGAACTTAATTAATGAAAATAAAATATTTTTAAGCTGATGGTAAAAATGTTTCCAAGAATAGGAGGTGGTTGGGGACAGTTGGAAAGACAGTTACCTACTCCTCTGAGGATAGAGATGAATCCTAGAGGAGGAGTAGGAGTTCTGTGAAATTGGTAAAGGGGGAGTATTTTCTAGAGTTGGTTGGGACCAGTTGAAAATAGCTTACAACAACCCTTGTCAAACCGGAATTTTTGAGTGTGACTGGATTGGCCATCTAGAGGTCATAGCAGAAATATCCATTGTTAACCCGTGGCACCGTCTAGATTCTGGAGCAATGGGATAAGTGGAGGACGTAATAGCCTCACTTAATGGTTGGGAAGACCATAGCTTGAAAGAATAAATTTTGAGATAAGTATAAAGACTTTTTAGCATGGAAAGATTGACTTTCTGGATGTGAAAAATGACTCGAACCTATGGATTAGGAGGAGAATTTTGTTTACCATTGTTGTTCTTATAGTGGAACAAGTTAAGTAAAAATTTATCTGTTGTATTAAAATGATTTTTTATAAGATTGTGTAAATATCCTAAGTATATATTAAGAGAGAAGGAGCTTAGCACTCAAAAAATGAATTACTAAATGTATAAGTTCATTTATATTATTACTAATTTGTTTGAATGTCTTAGCAGATGCTAGGATATGCCTACAGTGCATTGATTGACCATTGGTACGATTACAGAGCTAGGTGCTCTTTGAGTACTTTTTGAAGTACTGTGTGGATGTCTTTAGTAGGAGCTAAGACAATGTGCACGTGATGCATTGATGAGAGGGTTGGTTCTCTCTGAGTACTTATAGAAGTACTTTGATTAAAACATCTCTTTATATTGCAAGAATGTTTGATAGTTGCAAGTATTTTCATTTCATTGAAACTATGTAACTAACGTGATTGAATGGTTAGTCATACATTACAGGCTCTTTCGAGGAAGTGTTGATTGGTGTTCAACCATTCTATGAGAGCTTGTGTAAAAGGCATCATTTCTTCCAATAGTAATTGGTAAATAATAGTAAGTTCGTATAGAGATTTTTCTATACTTTTATGAATTTAATAAGGAATAAGAAGTTAGAAATGGAAATGAAATATTCTTTGCACTATACACACTTATGAATATGGATAAAAATATTATTGTCTCAATTAATGGCATTTAAGGAAATGAAAGTGTTTCCTTGTGAGGGGAAGGACCCCTTTGGGTTGTTTATAATATTATATCATGATTATAAGTTTCAATTTCAGTAAGAGAAGCACACCGAGGATGGTGTTCCCTTAAGGGGGGGAGTATGTAACATCCCTCTTACGTAAATTAATATGGTAAATAAATATTACTTTAACGGTTTTATCACGAAACAATTGAAACTTAATTCTTGATAATGACCTGTTATTCTTTATTTACTTGGGATCTGTAAAGAGGTTTGAGGAGGGGCAAAGTTGGGAGCTTCAGAAAGAGGACCGACTCTGCTCCTCTAGTTCTTGGAAGGATATGCCTCCAACATTTTACCAAAAATATTTTTACGTAGCGCTTGGTTTGGTTCACATGCATAGGTTTGAGTGAGACATGCCCCTACTTCAAATTCATGGTTTGGAATCAGCCACAACTCATGCACTTGGCTTCCACCCTGTCCAACAAGACACTGGAACTGTCGAAAATATATTAGTGTTTCTTGCCTGAAACATGCCTTTGGTTCGTGTGGGTCGTTGGAATATCGTTCAGCTTGCATGTGAACTGATTTCTGTGTCGAGAATCAAATAAGACATGAGGAGATGGAACTTCATATGAGTGAAAAAGATAAGTAATGCTTTTTCATTTGTTTTTGGTGTTCGATTTAATGATTTTTTTAAATGATTGTTAAATATAGAGATTGGTTTCCGAATAATAAATCTCGAGTAGATATTTTATTTAATATCCAAGCACTGAACTTGTATACAATGTTTATTGTGTATCTTTGTCTAATTTATGCAAGGGTTTTTCTTTCATTTAGCATATATTAATCAAGATATTCTGAAGTATATACGCATGAAGTTATATCTTCAAAACATTGTTAATTTGTACTTTGGTAATATCCCTTATTACTGTGATATTGTTGTCTAAAAGACAACTATGAATATAGAAGATTTACGCTAATTTTTCTTAGTAAAGAATATATTTTTAGGAAGAAAATATATCTATCTGTAATAATGAAAGCTATATAATAATATTGCTATGCTGTAACACCAAACTTGCCATGTTGTAACACCAATAAGAGAGATACAACTAATGTATGAACTTTGGTTTATACGGTGTCATTGGTATAGTTAAGACGTGCAATGTTAATATGTTTTGAATGGTAAAATCCATGGATAGTTTCATAAATCAATGAATAGTTTTCCATGGTGTTGGTAGAGATTAAGTATTTCATAAAACCATGGGTAGATTACCAGGGTGGTTTGTAAATATTAGTTATTTCATAAATCCATGAATAGATTACCATGGTGTTGGTAAAGATAATTTATTACTCAGTTATATTTCTTTAGATGAAAAAATTGTGTGATTACTTTTATATTATCATGATTATGATGTTAATTGCTTTTGGAAGAAGATCATGCATAGACGCGCAACATAAGTAATAACCTTCATTGGAAAGAATATAAATATTTGTAGGTGGGAAAGATAGGGAAAGATAGCATGTGGTGCTAAACTATATTGGAAATCATTGTTTAGTATAATCTTTGAAAAAAAATACATGTATTTATATTCTTAATTGCATAATTTTACAAAACGAAAACATATGTTTACATGCTCACTAGCATTGAGATTTCCTTTGGGGAAACTCTTCTAGAAATCTATATGCATTTGCATGCATGGGAGCAACATTTGTTATGTTAGTTTCCATTCCATGCACTAAAAGTAATAGCTTAAGGGTAGCTATCTGGATTAAATTCATGTAAATCACATGCACGAATATTGTAGTTGATGTATCAGTGTAGTATAAAGAAACTCTTGCGAGATGAAGCTATTGTCTTATAGGAATATGTTAGTTAATGTGATTAACTCATAACTAACATATATGCAATATGTGCTGTTAAGGGGTGAATGTCAAGGTATTTTACTTTCATGTCATGAATATACAAGAGTAGATGGAGAAGCCTCTCTAGTATAGATATAATACTTTATGAATATTGACATCAATGTGTGTTGAAGGCATCATTAGCAAGGAATAATGGTGACATGTACAAGGAATATTATGCTTATCCTGGTGGCAGGTAAATGATTATTGGTTCATGTAGATGAGTGCGAGTTATAGGATGGTCTAATGATCGATGGTCCATTGTAGGTACATCTATGCCACCAAGATATGAAGATATGAAGACCAGAGGGTAAATGGTATCATATATATTGTAATGGCTTTAAGCTAGATATTTATGTATATTTCCTTGTAAGATTTAGAAATGATGGTTAAGGGATGGTCTCCCTTAAGAGCCATTGAGTGAGGGTTGATCACTCTCATGAGCGTTTAATAATAAAATTAAACGTTTGTTGGTTTTCACCCTATGGAGTTTCCAGGGTATATTGGTGTTCAATGATGTGATTGATTATTGTGTCAAGTTGATGATGTTGATTCCTTTCTTGTTATGATGTTCATAATGGCAAGTATGTGATGACTATATGAGTAATGAAATGAATGAAAGGTTACATCACACAGTATTTTGTTAATGTATTGTAATAGAGGTTGTTAATGGTTAAGAAGCTTACTATTCTTATTCTAAAGTTACACTATGAACTGGTAAACATTCTATGTAATGATGAGTAAGGAATATTTAATAGTGTGTGGATAGTTACCCATGAGTAACTTGTATAAATTTTTTTTAACTCCTTACATTTCCATGTGAAGTTAACGGCGTATGTTACAACCATCATCTCTATTTTTTTTTCACTAAATTACTAAAATTAAAATATTTTAACATTATTAAATAAATAATATTTTAAAATAATAAATAAATAAATTTAATATTATCTATTAATTATTTATTTCTCTCTATAAATAAAATTAAACTATATTTTAAAATTTATTAAAAAATATATAATTCTATGACATTAATCCAAATACCAATGCAAGATACCAATATTCCTCAGATAAGAATTGGTTTTAGGTAAGTCATTCATATTCAAATTTATAAGAAATTATATGTTTGGGATTGAAGTCTTGTTGAATTCTTTGTATTATGATATAATTTTGAATGCATTTATTTTCTAAAAAAAATAAGTATCGAATTTGTAAATTTTTCCTTTATTGAAAGTTGGTTAAAGTTTTACGACAAAATCCAACACTGATGATGATGGTGGTTAACGTCCATTGAGATGAATTATTCATACAAACTAACACTACATAAAGATAATTATTCATACAAACTAACACAGATAAATAAAAAATTGTTAATTTCATTGTTTTTGGTAATATGATTATAATTTATTTAAATATAGTTTTAATTTAGTTTTGAATGCGATATATTTATTACTTTAATTTTATTTTACTTACTTTCATTTTTTAGGTTATTTTTGTTAATTTAATTTTTATAATAATTTAGTTTAGTTTAACTTCATAATTTTATTTTTATTCTTAATTAATATACTTAATATATTTTTACATTATCATAATTTTATTTTGATTCTTAATTAATATACGTTTACATTTTTACATTTCAGTTTGTAATTTAGTTTTAATGATTAATGTTTTATGTTATTTTTTACTTTGGTTGTATTATTAATTTTATTCACTTTTAGTTAATAGGATTAAAATTAAAATTTTTAATTTTTTTAATTTAGAAATTATTACTTTAATGTAATTTTAATTAATTTTAATTTTAATTTTAATGTGTTATTTTCAATTTCTATAATAATCTAGTTTCATTTAATTCTATAACTATATTTTGGTTCCTAGTTAATATATTTTTATATTATTAACTTTTAGTTAGTAGTTTAGTTTGAATTATTGATTCTTTTACTCTATTTATATTATTAATATATTTGTATTTTATCACATTTTAGTTTGTAGTTTAGTTTAAATAATTGATTTTTTACTTTATATTTTTAGTTTGGTTGTATTATTACTTTTTTTTTAGTTCTAATTTATACGATTATAATTTAGATGTTTAGTGGTTTTAGTTTTGTTTCAAATGTGTTTTTAGTTATTATGTTAGTTTATTTTAAGTACTTTTAATTTTTTGGTTTGTTTTGTTATTTTATTTTTTATAATAATTTAGTTCAGATTAACTTCATAACTTTATTTTGATTCCTAGTTAATATAGTTTTATATTATTAATCTTTAGTTTAGTCCAAAATGTTTATTTTTTACTTTAGTTGTATTAATAATTTCATTGAGTTTTAAGTAATATGATTATAATTTATTTAAGTATAGTTGTGTTTTAGTTTTAAATGTGGCTTACTTATTACTTTATATTTTATTTTAATTATTTTTTAATTTTTAGTTTATTTTTTCTTCTATTTTTATAATAGTTTGATTCTGAGTTAATATATTTTTATATTATTACATTTTAGTTTGTAGTTTAGTTTGATTGATTAAGTTTTTTACCATTTTAGTGTCGTTGAATTATTAATTTTATTTAGTTTTAGTAACTTCATAACGTTATTTTGATTATTAGTTAACATACTTTCATATTATTATTTTTTAGTTTTTAATTTAGTTTGAATTATTATTTTCTTACTCTTTTTTATTTTTTATTTTTTTGCTTTGGTTGTATCATTAATTTCATTCAGTTTTGGGTAATATGATATTATTATTTTTTAGTTTTTAATTTAGTTTGAATTATTATTTTCTTACTCTTTTTTATTTTTTATTTTTTTGCTTTGGTTGTATCATTAATTTCATTCAGTTTTGGGTAATATGATTATAATTTGCTAAAATATAGTTTTATTTTTAATTTTATTTTGATTAGAAGATGTCAACGATGAAGCCCTAAGGGATATTTCTCTTGGAAAAGTTCCCATTGCTAAGTATTCTCCTATTGGGAGGTCATAGGGTCAAATATTCTCAACAACCTCGTGGTTAGCCCTTGCTAGTTTGGTCAGAATTTTCAATATAAACTAGAATGCATCAATTATATTATTAATTTCATTCAATTTTAGTAAATATGGTTATAATTTAGACTTTTATTTTATTTAGTTTAGTTTTGAATGCGGTTTGGTTACTATTTTAATTTTATTTTAATTAGTTTTAATTTTTAGTTTATAGTTTTGTTTTGTTTTTTTAATTTTTATAATAATTGAGTTTTATTTTTATATTATTAATTATTAGTTCCTAGTTTAGTTTGAGTTATTGATTATTTTAATTTATTTGTATTATTAATATATTTTTATGTTATTACATTTTAGTTTGTCATTTAGTTTGAATGATTTTTTTTTTTTTTTTTTTTTTTAGTTTGGTTGTATTATTAATTTATTTAGTTTTAATTAATATGATTATTATTTAGACTTTTATTTGTTTTAGTTGATTTTTAAATGTGTTTTTAGCTATCATTTTAGTTTTAATTTAATTACTTTTGATTTTTTGTTTTGCTTTGTTACTTAAATTTTTATGATAATTTTGTTTAGATTAACTTCAAAACCTTATTTTGATTCTTACCTAATATACTTTTATATTATTACTTTTTAGTCACTATCTTGCTTTAATTTTTTTTTTTTTTTCTTTAGTTGCATTAATGATTTCATTGAGTTTTAAGTAATATGATTATAATATATTTACACATAGTTTTATTTTAGTTTGAAATGTGGACTACTTATTACATTAATATTTTTTTATTAATTTTAATTTTTACTTATTTTTGTTACTTCTATTTTTATAATAATTTAGTTTAGTTTAACTTGATAATTTTATTTGATTTTTAGTTCATAAATTTTATATTATTACATTTTAGTTTGTAGTTTAGTTTGAATAATTATTATTTTTTTTAACTTTTTAGTTTGGTTGTATTATTAATTTCATTTATTTTTAGTTAATATGATTATAATTTAAACTTTTGGTTGTTTGAGTGTCTTTTCAAATGTGGTTTAGTTATTTATTTAATTTAATTTTAATTACTTTGAATTTTTAGTTTAGTTTTGTCAATTCAATTTATATAATAATTTAATTTAGTTTAACTTCATAACTTTATTTTTATTCTTAGTTAATATACTTTTATAGTATTACTTTTTACATTTTAATTTAGTTTGAATTATTGTTTTTTTTTTTTTTTTTGCTTATTATTAATTTAGTCAATCATATGGTAACAAATTAATTTTTTAATTAAAATAAAATTACTTTAATTATTTATAAAGTTAAACATTACAAATATTCATGATCAATGTTAAACTATCCATAGTCAACCAGCAAATAAATTACTATAATCTTGCCTTGGCATAGACTCATAATACCGATAACTTCAAATAATCCACTTACACTCCCATTTCCATAAAGCAACATATCAAAAAAATGCTGAAACATTTTCAATACAAACTACAATGCATCCAAGTGTCACCAAACTCTCATTATTTCCGTACTTCATTGCCTTTATTGCGTGGGTTCTTTCAATTACAACTTTCATGTTTTTTCATATCAACTCTACTTGTAAATTTTAATGATATTGTTAGTAGTCAATATGTTGATAGGTGTTGTTTAATGAAATATTTGTTTGTTATTTTCGTAAATCCAAAAATATATTTTATAGATATAAACGAAAGATATATTTTAGTAATATCTTTTACATTAACCATTTAAATTTCAAAAGCATAATCCCTGATGGGGTCAGTCTACGACACCACATGGATGTTGTTTCCACACGAGTGATCACAAGTGGGCATGGTGGGGGAAGGGCCTCGCAGTCCCTTGACACTTTAATAAGCTACGAGAGCAGTACTGCCATTATGAAAATGGTGTGTGCGAGGTATAACATCGAGGCAGTTGGCGAGGGTGGCAGAACCTTAAATCTCCCTGCCATATATGCTCTCAAAATTTTCATTTTCCTATGTAATCGACTATGGTGCTGGGCGGCTAGGTAGTTGTCGGGAAGGCAAGGGAAGCGTAAGAATTTTTTGTTCGTTGGTACATAATTATGGATGCTCGGAGTGAATTTTAATAGGGTTCGAGAGTTCGGTTGGTTCACTCGTCCATGAATTCGGGTTACCTGTGGCATTCGGCAACTCCGGTTGTAGAAGGAAAAAATATCACGATATGGTGGAAACTAGTTCTGCCTCTGTTTTGGCGGGGTGGTGGTGCTTGTCGGAATGGAAACGTCGCTTTTGGTGGAGGAAACTTGTTCGCCTTTGTGCAATTATAGTGAAATGGAGTGAATGGGTCTAGAGGGTTCGCCTACGGCTCCTAGGTGCTGACATTGGTGGGTCCTTCTGTGTGCCTATCTCGGGTTGGAAACAACTCCATTCTCTCAGAGTGGCGCTACATTTTCGACAGTTTCCAGAAAGCATGTGGCTTTAATTGTGTCGTATTGTTTGGGATTTAAATTTTGGGGGAGTGCTATGTTGAGTGGGGAATTTTCTGTCTTACGTCTGCACGCAATGTTCCTCCACTGTTCGAAATTATGAAGCCATTGATGCTTCTTCCTCCCCTCTAGCTTCTGAAGGGGTTTCTCCTCAAGCCCTGGTCACTATTTCGCCAAGCTGAGGAGGCAAGCCGACGGGGTGTGAGCGGCGTGGGTGTGTTGGTGCAAGAGTTGGCTGAGGAGGTGGCAGGCTGGGGGTGTGTCATGGTGAAGGGTCACACAGTGGAGGAAAACGTGTGGCGAGTTGTGGGAGAGGGGAGCATGGCCATGGTCAAAGCCATAGGGGAGGAGGCAACCGAGGTGGCAGGGCGAAGTGTGGGCCAGTTGCAATTGAAGCTCAAGAGGGGCAAGGTTTACAACATTGTTTCCTCGAGAATTGTCACGATTTCATTATCAGTGTGATGGATAGGGTGGATGTTGTGGAACACATTCAAAGAGAGAAACATGTGGTGCAGATGGCCTCTTTGGAGCGGTTACATTACTTTCAATTCATTTTCAGGAAATATTGGTTGTGGTGTGGAGGGGACAAAACTAAGTCATGGAGAAAGATAAAAAGCTAGATACATAGATGGTGCACTTCGAAGGCCATGTTCAATGTGAATGCTGCCCTCCACTGCCTCGTGGAATGGCCCCAGACAATAGTGCATCTATTACATCTGGTGATTAGTATGATTTCTGGTGTCTTTTTTGTTTAAGTTATATTCTCGTGCCTGTGGCCCAATTGATTATGGATGTTTCCCTTAGCGGCAGTTTTGTATTTTTGTCAGCTGGTGAATTGTTTGGTCAACAAACCCGGTTGGAGTGAGACCACCTGTGTTGGGATGACCTCTATGTACTCTTTTTTCATAAATTAATAAAATTTTAATTTAAAAAAAAAAATCAAAAATATAAGTTATGTTTATATGTCACATATTCATAATCAATCTAATTAAAAGAATATAAAAAACATGATTACTTTTAAGATAAATGTCATTTTTTATTGTAATTACTATTAAAAATATTCTAAAATATAATTTGGAAATTAAACCCTGATCATCCATCTAATGATTATTGATTATTATATTAAAATTTTAATAACTCTATATCAAAATAAACACATATATAAATAATAATATTAATAAATACATCTCTAAAAATATATGCGAAAAATTATTACTTTATATTATTATAAAATAAACATTAAAATATCAAGTGAACATTACAAATAATAAGTGGTATAAAGTATTTGTGACTATAAATTTAATTATATATATTATCTCAAAGTACATCAATATAATTTCAAAAAAAAAATAACAATAATCTCTTTTGAGATACTATATTATCTCAAAGTATATTAATATAATTTCAAAAGTAAAAAAAACATGATAAACCCTTTTGAGATGTTATTTTTATTTAATGACAACTAGCAATTGCACTAGATATTGCAAAGGAAACGCCGTAAGGTGTATTATAGAAAATAATAGCATATAAGAAAGAAGAGGTAGTAGGAACTTTCTCGGCTCCAACTATCCTCTAGAATAAGGGGTGGAGAATTATGTTTAGTGGACCTCAAATAAAAATATCCATCTTTGGTAATTGATGTGGAACAACTTCTTTGTTATCGATTACATGTAAGATGCATTTTTTGGCCAAAGTACTCAAGACCTCTATATGAAGAAATTTGCATGTTTATTTTTTTTTGCATGAAGGATGCACTTGTTTTTTATGACCAGGTTGGAAAAACTTCACCCTTCCACAAAATGATTTTCTTCTATCACATTTGCAATGTTGAATTCCTCTGATACTACTCCTAGAACTCTGACTTTACTTCACAGCTAGAATTATTTAATGGAATAAATACTTATCACTATGACATGTTGTACTTCATAAGAGACTACTAAGAAGCTTAAGTATATTAGATTCACCTTCACCTGTCATTTGAACATAGAGCATAGAGTTATCTTAATCATCAATTTTATGGATAAGAGATATTTGGGCCTTTTTTAACCCATGGGGATGATTAACTAATCTAAGTTATGATAACTTATATTAATAAAATATCTACAATCGTGTTTCCATCATTCATCTTTGAATGACCAACATTCCACTTCTTTGGAACTATTCACCTCAGTCAGAATAACAAACACCATCAAGATCCAAAAGTAATAAGAAAAAATTAACTCATAATGAGGGAATCTAGTGACTTATTTAAGGATCATAATTCAAGTCCCAAACAATATGTATGTAGTTACAAACTATTACAATTAAGTAATTAAAAGTAAATTTAATGGTATTTAAGAAACGAGAATTATGAACATTCATCATTATTGCTCAAGATAAATCATGTCCTATGAAATAATTTGAAAAATAAAAAAGATCACATATTTTAAAAATATTCATTATTAATTTAATTTTTTATGTATTAAGAAATAATACTCATGAATAATAAAACACTTGTAATATAAATAATATATAACAAAAAAACCATGTATTTTTGGAATAATAAAATAGTTGTAACAAAAATAATATAGAAAATTTAAATACATTTTATTAAGTAAATTTTTTAAAGAATAATGGCTATAAACATTTAAAAATAATTTTATTAAATAATTAATTTAGATCATTATTATTTATGAGATCAATTCTCTTTTCACTCTAAAAGAGGTTTGCATATCAAGACGTTTGATCCCACATTCCACATGAATACCATGGGTTATTTTTATAGTTTGTTATTATTTTTAATTTTTATTGTATGTTGACCTAGTTAAAATTTTCATTACATTATGTCAATCATTTTATTTAATTTACTTTTATTTTTATTTTTGTGTAATTTGGCATAGTCAAAATGTTAAACATTACATTACAACATTTATAAAAAAAAACATATATAAAATTATTTATTTGTGGATCTAATGGCCTAAAACATTTCAATCTTCTAACATTTAATCCAATGGTTCATGGCTCAGACAAACGTAGACACAGTGGCAGCTAGGGATTTGTTTTCAAATAAGAACACCTTATGGCATAATTAATATTAACTGGCTAATAAATTAACATATATTTTTTCCATACCATATTTTTTATTTTTATTTGAATGGTAATTTAAATTATCTTTGTATATTTGTTTTTTTAAATTAATTTATAGAAATACGTCATATTATATTATATTATATTATTTAAAATGTATTCTACGCATTTTGATTTCTCAAATTATATAAAAATATATAGGTTGTACCATGAAGTATCTTTAAGGATGTATTTTTACACCAAAGAAAATATGAATTCCCACTTTAAGGTTGCATCACCTAACCTCAATAGAATGGATTTTGAGCCAAACAAGTAATGAAATTTGAAGTCATAAAACATGCCAGATCTCTTAAAAAAAAAAAATTTAATGAAATTCGAAGTCATAGACATTGCAAGATCACCATAATCGAGGATGATATTAACACTAGATCTTCCACTATTAATATAAGTTTTGTCTTTATCATCCTATGAACTATTCATTAGGTAAATCTAACGTATGTTTAGTTTTTTTATTTTTATAAGCATTTAAAAGCTGGGTTTAATTATTATGGAAAATATTGTTTTCCACCTCAAGCGTTTTGTTTACAGTAGTATTTTAGGAACCTAACGTGGCTCAAAAACACTCTTTCCAATTAAGCTTAAATCTTAATCCATTAAACAATATGGAAAAAGACTATGGATCTTATTTGTTATATATAACTACGTAACCAAGCTCTTAGGGATGTTTATTTCATGATTCCATTGCCGTAATTCAAACATATCAAATGGTGATTCCTTTTTGTTTGATTCATTCTTTATCAAACTTGCGGATTAATATATTAGCTCATATATTACATATTTACGTCAGAAGGCGTTCCTTTTATCGGCTTTAGCCAAATGTGACTGTTTTTCAGCCAATGGGAGGCCTTTCTCATCGCCCTTCTAACCAGTAATATCTTCACAAAGGTATATAGATTATTGGTCGTAGTTGTCAGCTGTCCACCACGTTACGCGACAGTGCAGATGTTATGGATGTATTCCATGTTCGTTTATAGTTTCACATACCGCACCAGTTAATGAAACGCTCGTACACTGAGACTTGGCCTGATTGATTTGATCTAACATCGCTCAGCCCTTACCACTGTCAGCCCACTCCATTCAAACGGCCATTCTTCTCACAGGCAATGAAGAGCCCCATTTGCAAATTCTCCTCCTTTACACTTTCCCTCTTAAGATGGATTGACCTCAGACTGGAATCGAGGTGGGTTTTTGCCAGTTGCTTTCACATATTTTCCTTGGGAGAATTTGCCAAGAGTCTGGGATTGAATTATTATTTTGCAAGCCTTAGGTAACAATCATAATGCAGGATTATGCCAAGGAGATTCGAACTCGTGCAAACGAGTTACTCCTATGAGAAGAATGGTCCTAAGCCATACAAATCTATTCCGAATACATTTACCACTGCGAGTCCCACGAGGAGCTCAAGAAATCACTGTGTGTAGCCCTGTCCAACAGAGCAAAGGCTCGAATCCGGTTGCGAGACTTCGAGAATGCAATTCGAGACGTGAACAAGTCACTGGAGGCCGATCTAGTGCACCCGAAGAGCCTCTATTGCAAGGGAAGAATTCTGCTGGAGCTTAAATAGTATTCACAGGCTTCCGAATGCTTCCAATCGGCCCTCGAATAGCAGCCCAACACCGTAGAATTCATGGAGTCCTTGGAAAGGAGTCGCAGGTTCGAATCGCAGTCGCGAAACGGGACATTCGATTTATCAGAATGGATTTCAAATGGGTTCGCGGGGCGACCCCCTGAATGTGTGGAGTATGTGGGTCCTATGGAAATTTGATCCTCCGACGTGGGTCCTAGCGAATGGGGGTTGTTTGTTACCAGAGATGTTGAAGCTGGTACGCTCTTGGCAGTTTGCAAGCCTGTTGCCATAGGTAGGGGTATTCTACCGGAGAAATTTGCAGAAAATGCGAAGATGGTTATATGGAAGGACCTTGTAACCGAGATTGAGAGGGTTTCTAGGCGATCCAGTAGGGTTTTAAGGAAAATTTATAATTTGGCAGAGAGTGATGACGAGAATAAGAAAAAAGATCTTGGGGTTCCGGATATGGAGCTGTTTAAGGCCAATGGAGTGTTAGGGTTTGAGTTTGAGTCCCCATGTAAGCCTTTGGATCTGAAGAGGATTTTGGGGATTGCAGACATCAACACACTCACTGAGAAGGGTTGTGGGGTTAAGAAGCTGGGGCATGGATTGTATTATTCTAATGAGATTGATTGCATTGGGCTGTGGGTATTGCCTGCTTTTGCGAATCATTCTTGTAGTCCTAATGCGGGGCGGTTACATGTTGCGGATAATGTGTTTATCCATGCTGCGAGGGAACTCAAGGCAGGGGAAGAGGTAACATTCGCTTATTTTGATGTGCTGCTTCCATTGGGGACAAGGAGGGAGCTCTGCAAGACATGGTCATTCGTGTGTCGGTGCCACCGGTGTGAATTGGAGCGGTCTTTAGAGGGCGATATGAGGGGCATTGAGGACGACATTGGGAGGATTTATAAGCTCGGAGAGATGGAGACGACTAAATTGGCTCTGAAGCTAGAGCAAAAGCTTACCCAGTTACAGGGGAGAGTTAAGGCCAAGGATAGGCAGCTGATTCGTGCTTCGTTCGCCAAGGCTTATTGGCCCATGTTTAGGTCTCCTGTGCTTCTGAAAAAATGGGGCAAGCAGATGCCTTGCATTGAGGGTGTTATTGATGTTGTTACTTGTGCATTGCCTGGGGATTAGACTGCCCTCCGTGCTGCTGCAACTATAGTGGATAAGTTGAAGGTGAGCAAGGGATTGACCCCATACAAAAAGGCCATGGATCGGGCTCTGCGGATATGTAAAGGGATGTACGAGAAACAGATGAAGAGTAATGTGATGAAGGATTTTATAGATGCCCATGTCTATAACAGAGGTATTATTGCTCCTAAGTCTTGCATATTTTAGCCTTCTCGCTGGCTCAATGCTGGTATACATTTTCTTTTGAAATCTAGATTAGCCCAGTAACTTCATTCAAAATTTGTTCCTATTCTTTTGCTCCTAGTCGAGTCAAAGATTTTTAGCCTCTATCAATTGCCCAATTCAAAATTCTTATTTGTGCAGAGGAACATCTCTTACCATTTCTTATTCTTTGGTATTCCACAATCCCTGATAGGGCAACTAATTTGACCACTTTTTCTTCCCAATACAAAATTTGAAAAACGAAGCAGCTCATCTCCCTTTTTCAAGACCAATACCTTCATCACATTTTAGTTCTCTTTGAGTGCTGTGAGGGGAAAAATAACACACGAGAATTTCCCCAAACTATTAAGGTAATTTAATGTTTCACAGATTCTAATTTTGATCTTGAGGTTCTGAAGCTTGGGGCTGAAACTCAACTCTGTCCTTATTGGGCACCTACATTCTCTATAGCTTGGAGTTTCATACCGTGTGTTGAAAGCTTTTCATAGGTTGGTGTTTAACTCGGAGGCATGGTATGGAGGTTTCAACATATTTTGAGATTAAATAACATCTGCATAGCAACAGGGGGTTTGTGACAGCAGACATACTTTGTCCATTATTTTGATGGGCATATCAATGTTTTCTTTATCCCTTCTAAAGCAAAGTATGAGGTCGGAGACATTTTATCAAATCCATTTGATTGTATATCATAGTATAATATTCTTTTAATTTTAAATAAAGGTGCTCCTTATGGATTGACTCCATTAAATGGGGGAATTATTTGTTCAAAAACATGGTATGTGAGATCTACTGCCTTTAAAGAAGAATACATGATTTATATTTGCATGTTAAAATATGTTTATGATTCTCTTCTCTGTCGAATAACTGGTTTTAGGATTTCAGATCATTTTTTCTAAAATTTTATCATTAATGGTATGATAGAGAAATGTTTAGACTCTTTGAGTGAGATTTCAGATGATCTAGCATACGATGCAGAATATTGGTGTGACTTGGGAAGACCTGATCGTAGAGCTTAGCCCTAACAAGGAGATGCTTACATTGGTTGGAGATGATAAAGAATCAAGAATTAAAACTTTTCCTATCATAACATTTAAATAAAGGATATCTTCAACTTAACATAATCAGTGTATCTGAGATTTAAACTGCATAATGCATTTAATAAGAATGATTTATTTTTGCATGTCAAATACAATCAGTAATCTATTTTTTGTCAAATGACTGGGTTTATAATTTCAGATCAGTTTTCCTAAAATTTTATCATGAATTGGATTTCATATGGTCTACCGTATGACACAGAATATCGGTGTGACTTGAAAATCTTGAAAAAAAAACAGGAGAGAATTGCAACTGATCTTAAGTAGAGCTTATGCCGATCTTTGGCTGTAGATATAGAAAGAACACATCTGCAATAGTTTTGAACATGGCTCTAGTCATTGTATGTTTAGAGAGAGTTTGGACTCTCTTGAGTGAGATTTCAGATATTCCAATCTATGATGCAGACTATTGATGGACTTGAAAAACTTAAAAACTGGGAAGAGAATACTCTAATAACCATTCGACATTTTGGACTTTCTCAACAGGTCTCCTGACCAATTCCGGCCAGGTGTCTAGATCATTTAGCCGGATGTTGGTTTTTCATCTGTTCTCTTAATCCATTAGCAAGGTCCCCCAAATGTCAATGGAACTAGTTAGAGGTCCACTGGACATGGAGGACACTGGGAATTATTTCACGTGATGGATTAAATGTCTACCTACCTTTGTTTAACAGTTTATGGCATCCTCCCCATGCAAAATTTCAAGTTTTGAATCCACTGATTATATTGCTCATTTGACATCGCTTGCCCCTGTCTTTATATGGAAGGAAGAAACATCGATTGATGGAGGTCATGAAGAACATGAGACTAAGTGATCTACCCTTTTTCATGAAGAGGAGGCATCTTTTCTCATCACCGGCCTAACTTATAGCCATGCTTATCTTAAGAATGATGCATGCCAAGATTCACTCAAACTAGCTAGACCTCGCTGGCAATGTCAGGTGCGTACTTGTTTGTTTTTCTGATTCCAAACAAGCAAGGCCACAGGGAACCACGATAATGAATAATGGGGGGTAGCCGACGAGCAGTGGATCAGAGAAAGAGAAATAGTTGAGTTTTCCACCAACGATCAGCTCTGGAGGCCTCAGACCTTTGCCAAATACAGAAGTTGTTTTAACTTTTCTCTGATTTCATGGGCAACCATGATTGCTCAGGACACTGCTTCTTGCTTCAGAATTTGGGAACAGGATGATGATTACGAAGATTGAGAAAAATCTTGCAGAGAGCTATAATTTTCAACCATAAATGATTAGTTGCATTGAATTTAGGAAGAACAAATTCTACATATCATTATTAAAATATCAAAAAAGAAAAAGTAGCAAAGGACAGGCAAGAGTATCATGCCACATATATCCCTAATTGGAAGAGTATTTTGTCAAAATCAATTGTTCCACAAAATCCAGATAATGTTTCATCAAAGCCATTGTTGAATGAAATTGAGAAAATATAATGTTGGAATGGACGCGAAAGCTTTGAAAGCGAAAACATCAACAAAAACACGGGAGAATTGAACTGCTAACTTCACATCAAGGAGTGTCTTAAGAGAGGAATAACATGAATGAGTACCTTAACAATGACCTTTAAACAAACACGGGAGAATTGAACTGCTGACTTCACATCAAGGAGTGTCTTAAGAGAGGAATCACATCAATGAGTGCCTTAACAAATATCTATGAGGAATCACATGAATGAGTGCCTTAACAAAGACCTATGGACAAACATGGGAGAATAATTGAATTGCTGACTTCACATCAAGGAGTGTCTTAAGAAAGGAATTGCATTGAAATGGTGACTTCACATCAACGAGTGCCTTAAAAGACACCTATGGACAAACATTAGTTATTTATTAAAATTGAAAAAGAATGTTAATTATTGTTTTTCAAATAAAATTGTGATTTTCAAATACACTGAGTGACTGCTACATGTGAGTGCTACATCTACATGTGATTGCTACATCCTATGGAAAAACACTAGTTATTTATTAAAATTGAAAAAGAATGTTAATTATTATTTTTCAAATAAAATTATGTGACTCTACATCCACCGGAAAATCTAGGTAAATCAATACCAAGGGTTTAAACTCTATTTGAATTTCATTATCTTAATTTAGTTTTAATAATTTTTTTTATTAAAATAAATTAATAAATCTAAAATAGTTATGTGTTTTATTAAAATTCCATTATCTTAATTTAATTTTAATAAATTTTTTATTAAAATAAGTTAATAAATCTAAAATAGTTATATTTGTTTTATTAAATAAAAAAATTAATACACTTTAATGTTAATTATTATTTTTGAATTAAATTATAATTTTTTTTTCAATGTGGTTCACAGACCACCCCACAGCAAAATTCTAAGTAGATTAACCTGAAGGATCTACTTGCCAGCCAAATTAGCAAGGCCTAACCCCAAGGGCATCGAGGAGATTTGACCATCCAAGTAGATCAAACTGAAAGGTGTTCCTATTATGAGCTTTGCTGGGATGAAAAGTGCTCCCAGCCAATCTCTGTGCTCCACCTATCGCCCTTCCACCCTCTCAAAATTAGACACTTGGCGGTTGCTGCACCCTCCTGCTATCATCTCCTTCTTGCGCGCATCAGCTCGTTCACGACTGTCCTGGTGTCGCGTCGTCTCGCCTTCGGCGTTCCAGCGGGTCATTTGTTAAAATGATCAAGGAGGGAAAATAGGGGCTAAAGAGGCCAGCATCAAAACAATAGTGTATTGCTTTTGTTGGAACAATTGTCCTCTCAGAACTCTGAACATGATGAAATAGACTTTGACTTCTTGGGCAATAGGTCTGGACAGCCTTACATTCTCCAAACTAATGTTTTCAGTGGAGGAAAGGGGGACAGAGATCAACGCACATATCTGATGTCCCTATCAGAGTTTTCAAGAACAACAAGGATTTAGGAGTGAGGTATCCATTCAACAGTAAGTCTTATACTTTTAATATTCATAGGACTTGTACTGCTGTTTTTGTCATATCCAGTTGTTCGCTTATTTGTGTAAATTTTGTTTTTAACAGGAATTGCACTTAAATGTATCCATCAATTGTTAAAAGTTTATTCATCAATGCTCTTATATTTTCTTTGCTTTTTTGTTTTGCAGCTTTAGAGAGGAGCGAAGCAAGTTAATCAAAATTTTGGACGGTTATTATGGGAGGCGTTCTCCTAATATTTTTGGACTTGCCTTCATATTGCTAGATGGTTTCAAGAGTACTATGCGTGTGTATATATAAATAGCATATTCCAGTACCTTGATTGTGCTCAATGATGATAGGTCATTGTTCTTGGACAGGGATAAATTAGTTACGAAGTTAATGGTTACGATGTGAACATTTTCTTAATATTTGGAGTTATTGTCATATCTATGGATGGTTTGGAATTATTGTCATATCTATTAATATTCGAGCGCTTTATAAAAGAGGGAGATAGCCTCGGTGCATTATTCAAAAGGATATTCATTTGTTTTTATTTTTATCAAATAAATTAAATGTTAAAAGTAATTAAATAATATTTAAAGTTTCAATTTATATATTTATTTTATTTTTTAGAGTTACATGCTATGATAATAATAATAATAATAATAATAATAATAATACTAATACTAATAATAATAATAATAAATAAATAAAATATGAATAAATAAATAGAAATAAAACAAAATAAAGATAAAATTAAAATTAAAAATAAAATAGATAAAAAAAAATTCTTAATTACAAAAATAAGAATAAAATAAATAAATAAATAGAAATAAAATAAAAGAAAGATTAATAAATAAATAAATAGACATGCTTCAACCTAATCTATTCTAATGTGATCTTCGCAAAGACATTTAGTACATTTGCTTCACTCTTTCTAAAATAAAATAAATTACTTTCTAATTGTTTGAGTCAAACTAGCCATTTCAATCTTACTCTCTCTACTATTTAGTATTTACTTAGTACTATTTACAACTTCAATCAGTGTTTTTCTTTTTCTGTATACGCACATTTTTCTTTTTCTGTATATGCACACGTTTCAAATTGTGATGTGCATATATCATTTCGAATATGATTAACAATAATTTCAAAAAAAAAAAAACTTCGAATATTACAAATATGCACTAGCAAGTCACTCTTTACTAATCTTATGCAATTTTAATTTGTTGTTTCAAGCTTCAGTATCTACTATTTAGTGTTTGCTCAGTACCATTGACAATTCCAATCAATGTATTCCACTTGCTTATATAGTGCCCCCGCAAAATGGTTTCGTTTAAACCATTATTTGCAAAATCTACGCTTCTCATGCATTGTGGCACCACTTAATCTTCTCTCAAGAAACTGCTATAAGTACTTCCGTAAGCAGTTTCTTGTTTTCAAAAACATGGGTGTGTTTGTCAAAAGGGTGTGACAGTGGGACCCAAAATACACCATTCGTCTCCTTTCGGCGTTCCTTTGCACCACAAGTGCAATTGCTAGTTATAAGCTTCTTAAGAAAACACTATTAAATATATCTATTTAAACATGTCAAAATCGTGATTCCATTTCGATTGATTTTGTGACCTTCATTTTTTTATCAAACTTGCAGATTAATATATTAGACCTTATATTACATCTTTATAAGCTTCTTGAGCATCTTGAACCAACATTATTAAACATATATAGTTTTTCTGAAGAAGCACATTCTTAAAATTTTAATTGGTTTTAAGTGCATACATAATATATTCAACCAAAGGTCAATGAAACAAATGAAGAAGAAATTATATGGTTTAGCTACAATTTGGGTTTTTTAATAAAACTTTTGTATCCGGATTAATATACTAGATCGTATATTACATCTTTACAAGCTTCTTGAGCATCTTGAACATACATTATTAAATGTATATATATATATTTTTTTTTTGAAGAAGCACATTTTTTAAATTTTATTGGTTTTAAGTGCATACACAATACATTCCACCAAAGTCAATGAAATAAATGAAGAAGAAATTATATCGTTTAGATACAATTTGGGTTTCATGTTTTGGAGACAAAGCACCTCAACGAGAAGGAGAAGTTTTATATCTAAATATAATAACTTTATTCATGAGAATAAATATGTATTTATATATTATTTTGTAAGTCAGATTATAATTCCATATTTAATTTTATGTATTGTATATAGCGATTTTTATTAAATAAGGTTATAAATATTTATGAGGTGTTGGATAGATGGTGATTGGGTGCTTTGTTAAGACATTCCTTGATGTGAAGTTATCGGTTCAATTCTATGCCCCAATCGAGGTGATGTATTGGAAATATTGAAGATGTAGTCCCCCCAAGTTTACAAAAAAAAGTTCATAAATATTTTGAGCAGTGATGTTCTTTGTCAGTTTTTTTCCCCCCTAACTTAGGCTACTTATATTATATCATACACGTCAAAACATTACAATTCTCATCCTCCAGAATTCGCAGACCAATTTTGGAGGGAAGTATCAAAAGATGGACAACAAAAAAGGGGTTGCCCCAGGTGGGGAAACTAGCCCAAGAGCAGAGAGGATTAAGTGCTTCACAAAACGGGAACCCAACATGTCTAGTCTCAAGACAGGTACAAAACCATAATAGAAAATAGTTCCGGAACTTATAAAAGCTAGAAAACATCAGAAGATACCTGGAAAAAGAGAAGAGCACCCAACAATTAGACTAATGGTGAGCTTTCATTCTTTGCTGGAGGGTTGGGTGGCTCTTCCACGGTGCTACAAGCATAGAGGGACTCCTCCTCCTCCTTCTTGGACTCGTGGACAGAAGAGGGAGGTAGAAACAACACTTGGGCATCTGGAAAATTGGAGGAGGCAGCATGAGTGCTGGCGCCTGCATCCTTTCTGTCTTCATCCGAGCTTGAACCTGTGCTACTACTTGAGCTAGGACCATTTCTGCAAGCACTCTACATGGGAAGATCCTTCATCTTACGAGAAGAGAAGGCAGGTGTAGACTGGATGGTGGACTTGCAGGGACGTTTTTTGGGTGGAAGACTAGAAGATTCAGGCAGAGGGCTTGGTAGATGGAGGGAAAAATGGGCGGAGAGGTTGACAGGGTCAATTAGGTCTGGTTCCTCCCAACCCACTGAAATATTTACCTCCCTACTCGTAGAAATTGAGGAAGGAGGTCTGGAGGGGATACCTCGCCCACCGGCTCTGCGGCACCTCATTCTGTGATGTCTCAGGATCGTAGTTGGAAGAGAGGACACACGAGAATGGGAAGGGTCGAGCTCGGGAGCGGCCAAAGAACCAGAGTTTGTGGTGAGGCAATTATAGAGAGACAGAGCAGAACAATGGGGCTAAGGCGTGACAGAGAAGCCAAAAGAAACCACACAGAGCTGGAGGGAAAGATTAATGGAGATGGGAGAGGCGGGGATGTCTGGTTTAAGAGCCATGGGAGTGGGCCGAGGCGAAATTAATGTGTAGCAGCCGAAGGACGTCGAAATAAATCTGGCGGGGGTGGCAAATAAATAACCAATGCTCCAACATTTATCGTAGGGAGGGCTACCATGTGTAGGTGCGTGAGGAGGACAGGTGCCCTGCCACATGGCGCCCAGGTGGAAAACCTTCTCAGCCTCTAACATCCGCATCTGGGGTATGTTCTTTGTAAGTTAATAGAAACACCTACATTAAATTGATTGAAGTTATTCACAATAATAAGTCATCAATATCTTATTTCATATAAATGTGTTATCACTAAGGTATTTGATATATATTGGTTAAATGCATTAATGTGTTATTTTTATGTTAGTGGATACATGTTATTATTGAAGTTGTATTAAAATCTATAGACTAAGTTAAAGGATACAAATGAATTCAACCACTTTGTAATCACATTTTTTCACAAAACCATAAAAATCTTGTTATATGTTATAATTCTACTTGATTTATGGGAACTTTGACCATAAAACCTATATATGTTAATGTGTAAGTATTATGTTAGTGGAAATATGCTATTATTATAGTTGTATTAAAATCTCTAGACAAAGTTAAATCATATAAAGGAACTCAACTGTTTTTTTAATCATATTTTTCCCAAACCCATAAGAATAGTGTTATATGTTATAACTCCACTTTATTTACGGGAAATTTGACTATGGAACTTTACTTTTGAGGTCCTTGGGACATTTTAAGAAGACATATCATCGAAATTCCAATAAGTATGAATAGAATTTTTGCTTTAAATTTGTCAATATGACTAAATTTATTATTTTGTTTGAGTATTGAAATTTATTTGACACTGTTTTAGTAACCTTTGTGTCCTAACACAATATTGCATATGAATGCATGAAAAAATTAATGAATTATATAACTTTACAAGGAATTGCTAGACACTTGTTAGATTTTGCAAATGATACACCATTCAAACACAAGAAACAACTTTCTTAGAGATCAACACTCAAATTTATAACATAAAAATCAAAGCATTCAAACATTCAAATTTATCTATTCAAATTATACATATATATAAATAAACCCATTCTTAAATTTTCTTAAATTTTCAGATGAAACAGAAAACGTTTAACTATTCATAATAATAATCCACTCAACTTTTATGTATAGTCATTTATGTATAGAGTCATTTTTTCCAAATATTTGCAAAATAAGTTTTTCATTAATGTTCATTTTTTTTTAAAGAATTCTCTCAACATTAATGTGAATTTTAAACAAAAATTACATATCAGTAATAAAATTTCAATTAACTACAATTTTTTTATTCACCAGCACGCAAGTACTCAAATAATAAATGCAAACAAGACCACATAACATCCATGTGCATATGTGTTCTTGTGAAAATATTTCTAGCCAAAAGACATCCATTTATTCGAGGCCTTGTTTCTTTAAAGAGGAAGTTTCGTGTGTGAATGTGAAGAGGTAGCGGAATGTTTAAAGTTATATGTGTTACATTTAGTTATTAATATTTATTATTTAAAATTTAATTAAATTAAATTATATGAAATATATATTTTAGGTTTACTTTTTAAAATAATTTTGTTAATGTATTGTTTAACCATTTTAATTATTATATAAAAATTTAAAATTAAATTTATAGCTTATGAATGAATTAATAAATATTTTTGGGATAGGTGCAATTTATTAATGATTTCATATAACATATTAATGATAATGTAAATTAAAAAATATATATATATTAATTTGGGAAAATGATTAAAAACAATTAGACAATCAATATCTATATATGCAAAATTTATTACTATCACATATGAATTTAATTTATATCAAATATTTTTATTTTTATATAAATTTTGCTTTAAAAAACTTAAATTAATTAAGAAAAATTAATAAATATTTTGATCATTAACATTAATTACAATTAAAAAAAAACAATATTACTTATATTCCTTATTATCTAAAAATGAGCCAAGTTGAAATTTTTGTGATTATAGAAAAAATGCTAAAAATTAGTATAATTTTAAACCGTAAACCTAGCCATATTCTGTAAGTTATTAATACATATTATATAAGAATTAGAGTAATACTCTTTAAATAATATTGTAGTAATGTTCCTTTTAACTAAATAAAAAATTA
The DNA here is from genome assembly GCA_034641835.2 of Pinus albicaulis. Taxonomy (NCBI): domain Eukaryota; kingdom Viridiplantae; phylum Streptophyta; class Pinopsida; order Pinales; family Pinaceae; genus Pinus; species Pinus albicaulis. The sequence goes on along the minus strand of JAXQQM020073064.1, from coordinate 15,650 downwards.
TTTGATATTCCTATAATTATAATTATTGGAATACCTATACCACCTATCTACATGTCGTTAGAGCAAATACTCGATAATTTTTTTTTCTGATGTTGCTATAATTATAATTATTAGAATAGCTGCACCACCTATCCATATGTTTATTAGAGAAAATACCCAATAACTACGGAGTTGTATGACCTCCTGAATCATCATATCCAACTCAGACAACTCATTGTCATATCAAGAGACAATAGACAATTGAAGGGTCATTCATGGAATATTATATCAAACATTCATGGAATATTATATCAAAAAACACTAGTCATTGAACGTGACCATTGTTAATCATACTTTAAATAATTTTGGATTATGAAAAACAAATAGGATATATAATTATTGAATTTTTATTTGGGGATATCTTAAATTTTTTTTAAATTAAATAATATATATTTTAATTAAATTGTTAATTGCTTATATATATTTAAAATATATAAATAAATTTTAAATAAACATATTTAATTTATATAAATCATTATTTCAATTATTTAAAATTTAAAAATGTTTAATTTTGAATGTGTAATTTCCCTAATTAATTGGGGATAATTCTTCATCAAACATCACAAGGGAATATGAGCTTGGAGGGCTTGAAAATTGTCAAATTCTTGGCCAAAGTTAGTCAATTAGGCAGAGGATAGAAGATACAAGTGCAGGTTGAGCTGAAGGTTTAACATAGCATATTGTATTCATCCAGACTCTTTGATTAATGCGATACAGATAGTGACATGTTTTGAGCAGTTTCTTTACCCTAGATATATCTTTGTGTATGTTTGTTTAATATCAATGCATGTTAATGATTTGTGTTTTGGATCATGAATTTTCTTCCGCAGATCAGTAAAGTGACTTCTAGTATTGTGATATAGTAAATTTCATGAGTAGTTTAGAATCTACACATTAATTTCTGCGTATCTTAAGGAATTTAAAGGCATCACATCGTAGAAAAAATATCTACGTAGACCAATATAAAGTGCATAAGGAATTCAAGGTGAGAATCATGTATACCCACCATTTAAACCCAATAAGAGCTCCTTGAAAATTGGGTAATATTCCAAGTTGGAATGAGAGTTTTCTGGACCATTTTAAGTGCTTGAACAGATAGGGCCAATAGCCTATAGGTTGGCCTTGCCACCATAAGTGAAATTTCATGATGTTTTCCATGTTTCAATGCTTAAAATATATGTATATGATGTTAATCATGTAATTAATTGGTCTATGTTACAAGTAGATCCAGAGGGAGAGATATTTATCCTTTGGGGTCCACTCCCCTTAGGATTAAAGTTCAAATGTCTATTTTTTAGTTGGTATATTTCTGGCTATATCATTTACTGTTGTCGCTTCCCGATATCTCATGAGCATATGAATGTTTCGATGAGGATAGTCCCTCAAAAGATGGGGTTCTCCACAGCCCCAACATTTCAAGGGTTCTCTCATTTTGACTGTCCCTTCCTTTTTACTGTCTCCATCTATTTGTTTGGAAGCTACTTGGGACTGAGCAGTTTGAATTTCTTTGGGTTTATTAAAAATTTTCCACTGCTGATCTCTGCCAAATTTTTTCAAATAGGCTGGTTTCTGTTTCCTCCCTTTGAACTCAGTCTTATTTACCCAGCTTTTCCCTTGTTCATTTTTTCCTTTGAACTGTTGGTAACATAATCTGGTTTTTCTAACAGCTTCTTCCATTGCTTTTGGGTTATCAAATTCAATTTTCTCTTTGTAAACAGTAGGCAAACAATTCAGAAACCTTTGTACCTTTTCCTTTTCCTCCCTTATGTAGGGTACATATCTTAGCAGATTTGTAAAATTAGTAACAAACTCATCAATAGTGAGTTGTCCCAGTATAAGTTCATGGAATTCCTTTGCTTTTTCATCATAGTAACGTTCATTTAGGTAGCGGTTCTTGAACTTAACCTGGAAATCTTCCCAGGTGACTGTCTTTTCATCAATGGCATGCACCATTTTCGTCTCCTCCCACCACAAGGTAGCCTTGCCTTGTAGCTGGTAAACAGCTAATCTGGCCTTCAGATTACTATCATCTTCATAGACCTGGAAATACTTGATCATGTTCAATAACCAAGCTTCCGCATCTTCCTCCTTCTCCCCATCATAGGAGGGAGGCTTGATTTTTTAGAATTCCCCCTATAATTCCTTTTTATGTTTGTATTGATGCCTTACTGCATCCTCATCTTCATACTCATCAGTTTTCCTCTTTCCGAAACCTTCGCCTTCCTGGCTGTTCTGCGAAGTTAATTCCCTGATGAGCTTTTCCTGCTCCTCACTGGCTAATGACAATCTGTCATTCTGGCTTTTTATCTCAGCCAACTCTTGTTGCAATTTCCGCAACATAGCCATCATGGGCGCATTTGGATCTGGTGCATTATCCTCATCATGCAGATCAACATAAATTTCGCCACCTTCTTCCATTTCAGCACCACTGTACACACTCAACACAGATCAGTGAAAATAATTTTATTTATTTTTTATTTTATTTTTTATTTTTTAATTTTCCACAGAATTTAATTTATACAGTGAATACACAGCAACAGTGAGCAGAATGTCACTAGCCCAGTTTTATAATGTGGGCTCTGATACCATTTGTCACACCTCCCATTTTACCTCCAAAAAGAAAAAAATGCATTCAACTATTTCAGTGAATCCTAGTAAGGGATTATGTTATTCCTTTGCAAATTTGATCTGATCAGGATCGTTTCCCTAAATTTTGATTTGTTTCCCATGTGTCAACTTTGTTACACTATACATAATAAAATTGATCTGAAACCCATATTAAATTTAAATAACTTGTAATATCCATCACTATAATTATTATAACAAGGAATGGGTTATACAAATTATATATGTTTATCCACTTCATAAGTCCCACCCTTGTTGTAATTGTTTGACATATTCGTAGACCATGAAGGGATGTAGATGGAATCGATTTGGTTCACACATTAGCCACGGTTGTAATTATACATATATCTATGTGAAATTACGTAGACTTCTGTCTTTATGACTCCACGTTTTCACTGGTGGATAGCATATAATTCATGGTGGAACGGACTTGACCTATGTTTATATCTCGGCATACATGTTACTCAAGTCGATTTAATTGTTCACTCGTCCTTGTTTCGATTTCAAACAAATTCCATTGGGTTGGCCTCCACGTAATATGAGCTTGTGATTTGATGCATCGTATGGTCGAATGGAGACGGAGAATCAGTTTCCACGTAAGCTCACAGATAGTTTTTGTTACCTTTTTGGTTTCGCCACATAGGCAGTAACAAGTCTCTGCCCATTTTTGGTCACGTGGATTCGTTCCACGACGATCCAGGTTCCTCCCGTCACCTTACCTTGTCAACTACGCCAATCCTATAACACCGCCAGCTCAAATCGACATTTAATGGCATTACTCGTTGAGTTGGATATTGAATGCAGGATGTACCTGGCTTATTAATACCTCGATCCGTGACTCCTTCCCTCAGATCTCGCCAGTTGGACGGCGTCGATTCATTCGTGGCTTTAGGGTTTTTTTTGATCAATCCGAATATAATTTCACATATGGATTTGTTCAGGGTTCTTTTTGTTTTCTTTCTGCGCGTCGGTATTATTCATGACAGAGAATTTTTTTTTTTGATGACCTAGCTCTACACCAAGCTCGGCTACCTCTTTGACGTATCTCCATACTAGCATGACGATTCAGGTATGAAATTATCGTACCCGCTCAGTTCTTACTGTTAAATCATGGCTTCCTTCTACGGATTTAATTTTTTTCTCCTTTCGTTGAGCCCTTACGGTGATTGTTGGACTTAGATGTATCCTATATCATTATTTTGTTCCAGGTGATTTGCATCCACCCAATTGTTAAGATTTCATCGCGTCTCGTATATTTTTGTGTTAGTTTGCAGAGATTGGTTGTTTCGCCTCTCATGCGTTAGAGGGTGCGTGTTGAATCCATTCGTTTGGCATTTTCTTATGCGAATTCTCCAGAGCTCGTTTTGACCGATGGCTCTTGTATTCAGAGGTTATCCTCCATCTGAAATGCATCAATGGTTTCTCGGGGTTTATTACTCTGGCGCTGGCGCGACGCTCTGGTTCATTCCCATCTTGACCTGTGTAGGTCAAGCTCATACTAATTGGGTAAGGCTAACTTCATTATTCGATTTTGAGCATCCATTTTCATTATTTATTTACTCCTAAAAATTTTCTATCTCCTGTGTACGCGTACAGGCTATGGAGGGGTTTCAACTTCTACCTCACCAGGTACTATCATTTTTCTCAAACCTCTTTTTGTCTTAGCGCACATTCGTCCTACTTATCTCGTTTAGTAGTGGATTTAACTTGGGTCGTTGACTTGTGCAGGTAATAGAAGCCTTGTGTATTGCTCTCTTACCTTGACACAGAGAGTAATAGCGGCCTTGACATTAACGTTGTCTTCATTTTCCCCACTTGCAGGTCGGTATTCACCGAACACTGGTTGAAGGGAATCCGTATAGCTCTGTAGTGCTCGTTAGACAGCTTAAAATTTTTATTTATGAGTTGTATAAATTTGGACAATTCAACTGTTAAGTCTCGACTTGAATATTTAATTATGTCTGCTCTAGTGGCATTTCGAGACAGTCCTCAAGCCACGTGGATTGATACTCGTTTCGATTTTTGTATATAGATATATATATCTTGGTCATGATGCTAATCTCATAGATTTATATCACTTTGCAACGTTCATCTCATGTCTTCGTTTATGAACCTCGAGAAAATTAATGTACTATTTTCTCTTCATATTGAAATTCGGTTGCATGTATTCTTATTCCTCATTTTTATTATAGTGTTCAATAATGGTTCAGTCTGTTTATCCTTCTTGTATTTATGAAGGCTTTCTTGTACTCTGCCTTATATATGACATTCTCATACTGCACTAGTGTATAGTTTTACTAGTTCCAGTAGCTAAGTCTCTTCAATACATCTTGGAAATACTACAACATATCACCATTTCTATTTTATACCCTTTTTATAAATTTGCACAGGATATTTGTCTAAATTATCTACAGGGAATGTATAATTATGTATCTCTCTTTTTATGTTTAAAAGACATTTGTATGTAAAATCTACTATTTTACCTCCTTGACTTGGGTGCATATAATGGACTAGGGTACATATACTTCAATATATTATGTTGTGGTGCATATGAATGTTGTTTATTTGCATAACTATCTTTTGTCTTTTCGCTTTCTATTCTCTAATATTAGAATGGTTCCATAATATAACTATCAATACATAGTCTCTTGCAATTCAATAGTTGTTTTCTTTTGCTAAAGTATTGGCCGCTTACATGCAAAATAAATTTACCATTGAGCTTCTGGGTATGTATGAACTATGTGCTGACCATAAGATCAGTCGATACAGTCTCTACTTTCGTTCTTTAATACACATTGAAATTTACAATTCCTCTTCTTTTATTTCCCAATTTAGTACTGACAACTCAGATTTCTCTCTCTTATATTTATATATATTAGAATCATGCTATGCAACAGAAGCAGATTAAAACTAATTTATAGATTTCTTCTGTGGAGAAATAAGTATACTCAGATTTAAACCAACACTGGTTTAAAGATTCTGTTGGATTCTACTCCATAGATTTAGTTCTACAACTATGCAGAATTTCAAAGGTGTATTCCTTATGATTGATTCTGTTAAATGTAGAACTTATATTCTAATATACAATTAACTTTTATATGTAGCCAATTCATACTATATGAAGTAAACACACCAATAAATTTAGAGACATACCACTCATGCAATTGACCAACCTCCCAACCTTAGAGTCCTTCTGTCTCCCAGAACTCACCCCCGAGCTGAGATCGTCTCCTTGACACAGATCAACCTCTAATCTGTACAAGAGCAGTTTATTTAAGCTATTGTTCCCCAAAGCATGTTTCTGATTCTGCGTCCAGAATCTCAGGATGCTTTTCTCCCTGTTTTCCTAGGCTTCCCAATTTAGGGATTCTTTAAAGTTGTTTTATGCTTTTCCTCAGCTTTTCCAGCTTTTTACCTCTTCCCAACTACTTTCCTCATCTTTGGGGAAATTCAGATTTTTCCTCAAAAATCTAAATTTAAAATTAATTTCTTTCAAGGATTTTTGAAAGATTGTGGGGAAATATTTGCCTCATCCATCCTCATGGATTTAGCAAGTGATCTCATAAATCTCATTTTCGTCAATCTGCACCATATTATTTTATTCATTTCCTCAATTAAATTTTTAATTACATTCACAAAATATTTATCCTTTGGGGTCCACTCCCCTTAGGATTAAAGTTCAAATGTCTAACTTTGAAATTCAAACACATGAATTGGGGGTGTTACACTGTGTGAGCTTGGATGCTTGAAATCCTGAGGAATGGTCAAGCTACATGCCTAGAAAATATGGTCTGATGTTGAAAAGAATCAAAAAAATAAAATTATGATTAATAAGGAAATATATGAACTATAAAGACTAACTTCACATAAATTATTAATTGGGCACTAAAAAGCTGAAAAAAAAATGGGAAATGAAGAGGCGAGAACGCCTCATTCACGACATCATTAGGAGAATTTTCAGGTATAAAATGGGCATCCTAAGGAAATTATAAAATAATAGTGGAAATAATAAAATAAGATTTGACTACATCATCAAATTTTAGAGGGAAAAAAGGAAAAACTACATTTTCAATTCATATTTTCAACTTATCTCCAAAAGTATTTACTCAAATTTTGAGTTGGATTACTCATTTGTTGCAAAATTTAATTCCTCATACAAGGAGTACTCATGTTGCATACTTTCGATGGACCCTGCTACACGAAAAATGAGAAATACATGAAAAAAGTGATTGCAATCACGTTTTTTCATGCATTTCTCATTTTTCTCATAGCAAGGTGTATAGAAAGTATGAAACATGGGTACTCCTTGTATAAGGAATTAAATTTTACATCCATAGAGTATTCCCGCTCAAAATTTGAGTAAAAAATTTGGGAGATAAGTTGAAAATACGAGTTGAAAATGTAGTTTTATTATTTTATTATTTTTCAATTTTTTTACCCTTTTACTTAAAAAATGGTGAATAATCCCCCATGGTTGACATCGTCATCTTGAATCCTATTGGTTCTTATAAATTTTATTTTGGTTGTACATTTTTTTAGGAGGCCCATTTGAGACCTCAAAATTCCCCTAATGCTACGAAGGTCACTTAAAAATGGAAAAAAAACCCTAACTCGTAAATGGGTTCTGGCGAATGTTATGCAAGGTAAATGAAAGATGGACAATAATAAAAATGAAACAATATTTCTAACTGTTGTTGCAGAGAACTGTAATGAAATTTAAGGAGTGGTAATGCTTGATGCCCAAACTTCATAAATAATTCCACGAAAAAACCAACGACACTAGCAAACCTTGTATGAGGATTGAGTGACACATTTTTCCATGACATGACCACATTAGGCATCAAGAATTTTCAATTTTATCATGGTGAATCCACCCCAGTTTGATTCCTCTCCCCAATCCATCGAATAGAAAGAGAAGAGTCATGACACGTAACATATCCAAATGAATCTGAAAATAAAGGGATAGGTTTATTTTTGAAACATAAACTAGCAATAGTCATCAGATTGCATAGAGAAATATGAACCATCAAACAAATGTCAATGCAGAGCCATAACTCCATCATGTTATAAAAAATTGGAGCAGAGGACGTAATGAAATGGAGGGAGAGGCCTATCAATACAAGTACAAAAAACTATGTGTGGTAAGGTAAATGGATAAAAGGATGCTAACCATTTTCCTCCATAAACTTAATATCACAATCATAATGTAATATTTCAAAATTATTTAATCCAAGTTATGATAAAAAATTCCAAGGCCATAGTAATAGACCAAAGGGGAGAGCATACACTATATAGAAATCCTACCCATAAAATTAGTGCACATTACTCCAATGGGTATATATAAATCATATGATAAGTGAGTAAGATGTCCATAGTTGGAGGATAAACTATAGTGGCATGGCCAATAATGGTTCATATTCCATAATATTACCCGAAATCTTTAATTATATAAGGGAATTGATGAATAAATAATATCCTTCTTAGTAGTTGAATAAGTTACAACCATTTGACTAATTATGTTAATGATGATGTAATCATGTTTATGGAGATTTAGAAACATAAGGATGTAGTTTTTACATATGGAATAATACATACATACATACATACATATATATATATATATATATGTATGTATGTATGTATAATTTATGTCAAAGAGATGTGACGAAGAGGATACATGACATATGGTATCAGAGTTCAGTTTAAAATACTAGGCCTAGGATGCAGGGGCATTAGGCACTAGCCAGCAATGTAGGAGTTTTGTCCACATGTTGTGCCTAGAAGGTTTTGAAAACATTTGAATTGTTACAGCTAGGTGTCAATACCTTAGCTGATTGTATTATTAGATCAGTTAGAGTTGTAGAAGTTGAATGGTTAGTCCATTTGTCATGTTTTTAGTTTTTGAATAATTGTAATTAGGCTCTTGAGTTACCATAACGGTCCTCACAGAGGAACCAAAAGGACATATGTTGATGTATATAAATGTAATCCCTCGGATGTATAGAAAAAAGAAAAAGAGAGCAAGAGGACGAGAGGTTCGTGCAATAAATATATGCATTGCTTCCAGTTAAATGAATTTCAATTTCTGTTAAGTATCTAACTGTCTTGTGTCGTTATTTGTGAAGGAATTGGTTTAACTGTGAAGTGATTGGACTCTGTATATATATATATATATATATATATATATTTGTTGAATTAACCTGTCGTATAGGTTTTGTATCCCTCGGTCCATTATTTCTCTTAAATTTAATTGGATAAACCTTGTTGGATTAACACCACCCGCAGGCGGGGTTTGCGCAGAGGAACCATGGTCGCGAATGTTGTTTGAATGTTAGAATTCCCACTTTACAACGAGATAGATTGGGTTGATATCGGAACCCTGACCTGAGTTAACTAATTAAAAGGATATCTTAACCCCATGTGAACCCTGATTAAGCACTGTTCCAAAACCACAAGTGGAATTGCGGAAGTGGGTTGCCGATATCGCACCGCTTTTGGTGAAGAAGCGGTATTTCCTGGGGGGGGGGGTGATTCCATAGAGGAATCGACACGTGGAGAAGTGGACCCTTGAAAAACCGCATTTCCATATTCTCATTGCATGTTAAATTTAGTACGAGGACGTGGAGCGATATCGTCGAGAGCCGTCGATCTGGCGCAGAGTCATTGGACGGTGGTCGCACAAAAAAGATGCATGGAATTTAACCTAAGGTATGGGCGTACATTTGATTGGCTATTGATTGTGGAGGCAGGATCGAGAGCCAAGGTCTGTTTATGAGTCATTTATTCGGAAAGCGTTGATTTTTAATATAAGGTCCAATTATATAGTTAATCGTCGAAGATTTAATATTGGTTATAGTATGCGGGGACAATCCATATATGTCAGGAAATATAATATAACATTCGAGAGCTATCAATAAGTTTATTTTTCAATTTCTTTGAAATTGATAAATAAAATAAAAAGAAAATATACCACGTGGAGAGAAGAACGAGGTTTTAAAGGGAAACGAGGACTGAGCCACGTCTCAATTGACCAGCTCTCCTTAGGGCCGACTTTCAGTGTTGTTGCATCATTAGTGGTATCGGAGCGAAGTCTGAAGTTGTTTTTGTTGACATGGAAATCCGAGTTGGTAGAGGTGCTGGCAGAAGAAGACCTATTGCCAACGCTGAGGTGTTGGGGATGTTGCAGAGGGTCGAGGCCAGAATAGATGCCATGGAGCGAAGACAGCCCAGAGATCTGGAAGACATCATTGAATCTGAAATAGAAGAAGTTGAAGAAAATGTTGAGATTCCTCCTGACATGAGGCTCCTTAGAACTGTTCTAGGGTCTGCAGTTAAGCCCAGAATTGAAGTGTCGAGCTATGCAGGGGAACTGAATCCAGAGAGTAGGTGGACTGGATAAATGAATTGAACAAGTGCTTCAATTATGAAGAAATAAGTGAAGATAAAAAGTTCAAGTTTGGAGTAACAAAGCTGAAAGGACATGCTGCACTTTGGTGGGATGGAGTGCAGGCAGAAAGGAGGAGTGTTGGCAAGAAACCTATCAAGAGCTAGACCAGAATGATGGCTAAATTAAAAGGTAAATTCTTTCCTAGTGATTACCAGCTGACATTGTATAAACAGATGCAAAACCTGAGACAGAGGTTGCTGACAATAAAAGAATACACAAAAGAATTCTACAGAGCGAGCATAAGGGCTGGGCAATTCCAAGACACACCTAAGAATACTACCAGATATGTGAATGGTCTCAAGCTAGAGATCCAAGATGAGATTGGTCTCCTATCTCCTAAGACAGTGGAAGAGGCCTATCAGATGGCCTTGAAAGCAGAGGAGAAACTCCTGAGGAAATAGTCTGCCAAGAAGAGAGGTACTTTCCGAGGAAAGGGAAGTCAGGGTGGTAGAGGAAAGCTTGCTACAACCAGGGATGGAGCTAACAGTATCTCACCTTAGAATGCATCTACAGAGGATGATGCGAGGGGCAGAAAGGGTTCTTACAGAGGAAAAGGAGGCAGAGACAGAGGCAGGGGTAGAGAATTGAGGTGTTATAGATGCCAGCAAGTGGGACATAAGCACTATGAGTGTCCAGAGAATGTGGGTACTGGTCCAAGGAATGCTGTTGTTTCCTAGGCTAGAGAAGAAGCAGAGATCGAAGAAGAAGTTCTTCCAGAGAGGGGAGAATCCTTGGTGGTGAATAAGGTCCTGTGGAAGCAAGCCAAAGAAGTCACTGAGTTTGCACAAAGGAAGACTTTGTTTTGGAGCATATGCAAAGTCCAAGGGAAGTGCTGCCAGCTAGTCATTGATAGTGGTAGCACAGACAATCTGGTTTCCACTGAGGTAATAGAAAAGCTGAAGTTTAAGACAAGGGAGCATCCAACTCCCTACAGGGTGTCCTGGCTGCATAAAAGGCACCAGCTGGTTGTAAAAGAGCAGTGTGAGATAGAGCTGCAAATGGGAAAATATAAAGATAAGGTCTTGTGTGACGTAATGCCCATGGATGTGTGTCATATACTGCTGGGTAGACCTTGCCATTTTGACAGAGCAGCAGTGCATGATGGCAAGAAGAACACTTACAAGTTCTTCAAGGATGGGGTACATCATACATTAATACCTATGGAAGAAGGAGAGCCATCTAGCAGAGTGATTGATCCAAAGACCTTGTTTTTGAGCGGGAAGGAATATCTGCAGCAGATAGAAGAAGAAGAGGTAATATTTGCTTTAGTTTGCAAACCTAAGGTAGTTCTTACTTCTACAAATATTTCTGATTTACCAGTAGAGATACAAGAGATGTTAGATGATTACTGTGACATTGTTGTGGATGATTTACCTGATGAACTGCCACCTGTGAGAAATATTAGCCATCAGATAGATTTTATCCCTGGTTCAAATCTTGCAAATAAGGCAGCCCACAGAATGACTCCCAAGGAAAATGAGGAAATCAGGAGACAAGTACAGGAATTGGTGGACAAAGGGCTGATCAGAGAAAGTTTGAATCCATGTGTTGTACCAGGAGTGTTGAGCCCAAAGAAAGATGGAGGCTAGAGGATGTGTACTGATTCCAGAGCAATAAATAAGATCACAATCAGGTATAGATTCCCTTTGCCCAGAATTGAGGACTTGATGGACTATTTGAGTGGTGCTAAATATTTCTCAAAGATAGATTTGAAGAGTGGATACCATCAGATTAGAATAAGAGAGGGTGATGAGTGGAAAACTTCTTTCAAAACAAATGAAGGACTGTATGAATGGATGCTAATGCCTTTTGGGTTGTCAAATGCGTCTAGTACTTTTATGAGACTCATGAATGAAGTACTGAAATAATTCGTTGGTAAATTTGTGATATTATATCTGGATGATATATTAGTTTTCATCAGAACTAGAGAAGAACATTTAAGGCATCTTAATCATGTCTTGAAGAAGCTGCACCAAGAGAAAATGCTGATAAATCTGAAGAAATGCTCATTCATGAAGGAAGAGTTGGTGTATTTGGGTTTTTTTGTTTCTGCAGAAGGATTGAAGATGGATCCAGAAAAGGTTAAGGCAGTTGTGGAGTGGCCTTCACCCAGGAATGTCTTTGAGGTAAGAAGTTTCCATGGACTTGCCAGTTTTTACAGAAAGTTTATAAGAAACTTCAGTAAGATCGATGCACCCATAATTGAGACAATAAAGAAGAGAAAATAGCCATTTAAGTGGACTGCTGAAGTAGAAAGAAATTTTAATGTTTTGAAGCAAAAGAAAACGGAGAAGCCTGTTTTGATTCTGCCTGATTTTACAAAACCATTTCAAGTAAAATGTGATGCCAGTGGGGAGGCCATTGGAGCTGTGTTGAGTCAGGATGATAGGCCTGTGGCATATTTCAGTGAGAAGCTGAATGACACCAGAATAAATTATTCCTCTTATGAGAAGGAACTCTATGCAATTTGTCAGGCACTGAAGAAGTGGAGACATTATTTGATGTCTAGGGAGTTTGTATTGTATTCTGACAATCATGCTTTGTAGTATATTGTACAGCAGCCCAAGTTGAAACATAAGCATGCTAAATGGGTTGAGTATCTCCAAGGTTTTAATTTTGTTTTGAAACATATAAGTGGTCAAGCCAATAAAGTAGCTAATGCTTTGAGTAGGAGGCACATGCTTGTTCAAGAAACAAATTTTGAAGTTGTAGGATTTGATTTTCTCAAAGAGTTGTATAAAACAGATCCAGATTTTAAAGAAGAATTTGAGGCATGTAGTAACCCTGTTTTAACAAATAGAAGCCAGTGGATGGATTATTTCCTGCAGGAGGACATGTTATTCAGAAGAAGCCAGCTGTGTGTACCAAAATGTTCCATGAGGGAAAATTTGGTAAAAGAGAAGCATAGTGGTGGACTTGCTGGACACTTTGGTACTAATAAGACCTATGAGCAGCTGAGTCACTTTTATTTCTAGCCCAGGATGAGAACAAAAGTGGATAAGTTTGTGAAGAATTGCAAAATCTTTCAATATGCTAAAGGAAGGAGCCAGAATGCAGGATTGTACACCCCCTTGCCTATTCCAGACAGGCCTTGGGACATGGTGAGTATGGATTTTGTTCTAGGATTTCCAAATACTCAGAGAGGGAAGGATGCAGTATTTTTTGTAGTGGATAGATTCTCCAAAATGGCACATTTTATTCCATGATATAAAACCAGTTATGCCACCCATGTTGCTAACTTGTTCTTCAAAGAAGTTGTTAGATTGCATGGGTTGCCCAAGAATATTGTTTCAGACAGAGACACCAGATTTGTGGGTCATTTTTGGAGGACACTGTGGAAGAAACTTGATACCAAAATAAGTTTTAGCTCAGCTTATCATCCTCAGACTGATGGACAAACTGAGGTAGTGAATAGGAGTCTGGGAAATTTATTGAGAAGTCTAGCAGGAGAGCATCCCAAGTAGTGGGACCATATTTAGCCCCAGGCAGAATATGCATATAATGACTCACCAACCAGGAGCACAGGGTAGAGTCCATTTCATATTGTTTATGGAATGCACCCAAGAGGAATATCAGAGTTAAGAAACCTGGGAAAGGTAGAGCTAAGGAGTGCAGATGGTGAGGAATTTACTTCAGAGATCCAAGCCATACATGAACAAGTGAAACAGAAACTAAAAGGCAGCAACATTAGATACAAAAGCAGAGCAGAATTGAGCAGAAAAGAAGTTCATTTTGAAGTAGGAGATCTGGTTTTTGGCACATTTGAGAAAGGAGAGATTCCCAAAGAAGTAGTATAAAAAATTGAAGTTCAAAAAGATTGGGCCATGAAAGATACTTAGGAAGTTTTCTGCAAATTATTATGAGATTGAATTACCTCCTGATGTTGGAATATCTCCCATATTTAATGTTTCATATTTGTATAAGTATGAAGACGATGGAGCAAAAGAAGGGTCAGCAGACAAGGAACATATTGGGTGGAAAGAGCAGCTACCTCCAGCACAACCATTGCAACTAGAGAAGATATTGGACAAAAGAGTGTTCATAAGGACAAGAGGACAAGAGTAGTTTCAATACTTGATCAAATGGAAGGATAAGCTAGAGGAAGATGCCACTTGGATGACTGAAGAAATGTTGCAGAAGATAGGCAGATCAGTGGAAGAGCTCATGGATAGGAGCCCATGAAGAAGATTGCCCTTGGGAGTCTGATGCAGGGGCATTAGGTACTAGCTAGCAATGTAGGAGTTTTGTCCACATGTTGTGGCTAGGAGGGTTTGAAAACATTTGAATTGTTACAAATAGGTGTCTATACCTTAACTGATTGTATTATTAGATCAGTTAGAGTTGTAGAAGTCGAATGGTTAGTCCATTTGTCATGTTTTTAGTTTTCGAATAATTGTAATTAGGCTCTTGAGTTACCATAACGGTCCTCACAGAGGAACCAAAAGGACATATGTTGATGTATATAAATGTAATCCCTCGGATGTATAGAAAAAAAAAAAGAGCAAGAGGACGAGAGGTTCCTGCAATAAATCTGTGCATTGCTTCCAGTTAAACGAATTTCAATTTTTGTTAAGTATCTAACTGTCTTGTGTCGTTATTTGTGAAGAAATTGGTTTAACTGTGAAGTGATTGGACGCTGTATATATATATATTTGTTGAATTAACCTATCGTATAGGTTTTGTATCCCTAGGTCCATTATTTCTCTTAAATTTAATTGGATAAACCTTGTTGGATTAACACCACTCGCAGGCGGGGTCTACGCAGAGGAACCATGGTCGCGAACGTTGTTTGAATGGTAGAATTCCTGATTTACAACAGGATATATTGGGTTGATATCGGAACCCTGACCTGAGTTAACGAATTAAAAGGATAGCTTAACCGCATGTGAACCCTGATTAAGCATTGTTCCAAAACCACAAGTGGAATTGCGGAAGTGGGTTGCCCATATCGCACCGCTTTTGGTGAAGAAGCGGTATTTCCTGAGGGGGGAGCGATTCCATAGAGGAATCGACACATGGAGAAGTGGACCTGCGCAAAACCGCCTTTTCGTATTCTCATCGCACGTTAAAGTTAGTACAAGGACTCCGAGCGATATTGTCGAGAGCCGTCGATCTGGTGCAGAGTCATCAGACGATGGTCGCACAACAAAGATGCATGGAATTTAACCTAAGGTACAGCCGTACATTTGATTAGATATTGATTGTGGAGGCGGGACCCAAAGCCAAGGTCTGTTTATGAGTCATTTATTCAGAAAGCGTTGATTTTTAATATAAGGTCCAATTATATAGTTAATCGCCGAAGATTTAAGATTGGTTATAGTATGCGGGGACAATCCATATATGTCGGGAAATATAATATAACATTCGAGAGCTGTGAATAAGTTTATTTGTCAATTTCTTTGAAATTGATAAATAAAATAAAAAGAAAATAGACCACGTGGAGAGAAGAACGAGGTTTCAAAGGGAAATGAGGACTGAGCCATGTCTCAGTTGACCAGCTCTCCTTGGGGCTGACTTTCAGCGTTGTTGCGTCAGCCTA